>SNQJ01S0018594.1:20847-42293 GCA_010110895.2 Picea sitchensis | reverse complement strand
TTTGGTTATTTTCCCTAAAAATTTCAAAATTGCTAGAAAGTTTGGTGTATTCACCCTTAGATTTATGTAGAATTTTCATCAACAACATTTTCCCTCACATTTTTTGATGGTTTGCAACATTTGTCCTTTGATTATGGAGAGTTTTCATAATCAGTATGCCCCAACAAAATTTTTAATAGTTTGCAGGATTTGCATGAGATTCTTTATGAAATATGACATTTGCAAGAGGGTGAGTTATTGCCTTAAATATTATTTGAAGTAGCAAAGAAATTCTAGAAAAAACCTCCAAGATGCCTCATCATCAAAGATTAATTGAAGTTATCATTTCCCTTTTCTAGCACATCAACCTTTATTTGGAGGCTAAAATGGATTTGTAATCCTTCATGTTCTAAAATGTGAGTTACCTTTGTAACCAATGTAATGTCTAAGGAGTTGTTGATGGTTTTTAACTGTGTGTGAATGATCTATAAGTTGTTGTGGCTATTCCACTGGAATAGTTCATCACAACAGATCTAATAAAATACTGAAATCTTCACTATTAAGGTTGTTTTTCCTTTAGATATTTGAAATATTTAGTTATTGATTTTATGCTTATGCATGAAATATATAAAATAGAGAACAACAAAATACAATCACACCATCCAAAGATAAACACAATATATGACCTCGGAAACCCAATACAAGAGAGAAAGGATTTAATTTGACTCATCTACTACATTTTTAATGAGATTCACTAAACATAACCAACACTAATAAACTAAGTTACCAAGATATGGAACCATATGTGTATTTTGATATAGATCCAAAAAATAAGTGAGAAACAAGGTAGAACATAAAGATAGAATAGACCTTGATAGTAGACGTTGAACATAATGATAGATTAAGCGATGACTTAGTAAACCTTAATAGGGGAGACTTGGAGATATGACCTTGATAGATTATATATTGAGATAAAATATTGACATAAGGATAGATCATACCTTGACCAGGAATGGGGTTTAAGGTTTTGGTATTTTCATTAAAAAACAATTTTTTAGGGATTTGTGAGTCAAAGAAGCAATGGAAGTTTTGAGATCCATTTCAAAATCTAAATATCCATTTCATTTACCACAAGACTTGTTTCATGGGCTTAGGATACATTTCCTTCTTTACAGGTTCTACTTCCATGATGGATCTTGGATATGTACTAGTAGATCTATGGATCCTACACATAGGGGTGGTGGATCTTGCAACACAACTAATAGACCTATATCAAAAAAATCCCTTGTTTAAGAAGGCTTCCATGATCATGGCCTAAGTTTTTTATAATATCAAAGTATCACATTAACAAAATTGCAAACTTCTATGGTGTCAAAATGTTAAAAGACAAGGAAAACATAGTTATACCCCCTCCCAATAGTAGCGTATCATCTAGGGATTTTGTGTGATTAATAACTTTTACTTTTACAATTCTTATGCTAAAAAGCCATCATCTTATAGTTCCCTTTTGAGAGTTCTACCCAATTCCTCTCCCTTTAGAATTCAAAGAGAGAAGGAGAGAGAGGAGGCATCCTTGACTAAGGCCTCTAGAGGATTTATAGAAAAGGGTTTATATTTTAGATATTAGGAGGAGATCAGGGAAAATCTATGCACTATCTGATCCAATTGATATTTTTTCTTGAGCACCCACATTTTTCCATTAACACAAAAAGGAAGTTATGCCTCACCCTCTTGAAGGTGTTTTCCATATCTAAATTTGCAAGCATTCCTTCCTCTTATGGATTGGATACTATGAATTGCTTCTTGAACCATGATGATACTCCTCCCATTTAGTTTGTGCAGGAAAAACCATCTTTCTCTTTTTACATTAGCTTTTTATTATTTTCATAGAGGCGATTACAAGGTAGTTACTTTTAAAATAATTTTGTACAAAGAAAAGGACAAGTGATTCCTTAGATTCTCATTGCTCGGTCAAAGAATGCATCCCGATGGACCACCCCCTTTACTTGGAATCTAGATCCTAATTTCATGGAGTTGGTTCACCTTCTTGGATATCCCCTTGCTTACGAGGATGACACATGACATCAAACATTCACTCAAGGACTTGGTCTTGCATATTTTCTTATTTTGTTGGAGTGACTTCCTTTTAAAGGCTCGTAATGTAATATATCGTTGTTTTTCTTGAAGAGATTAGTGGATCTAGAATTCACTGATATTATTCTATTGTAAAAAAGGTTAGGCTTCATCTATATATAAATAGAATCCCTCATTTATTTTTCATGGTTGGATTGATAGGGAAAACCCCTCTGAGATTGGTTGAAGATCACGCAGGAGGTGGAAATGTAGGTAGAAACAAATATATGTGAGGTTCTCTTTATGTTCTCTTTATTTTTTAGATATTTTGGGTTTATATTAAGTAGCTATTACATGTTCTTGATGGGATAAACCCTATAAAGAAATTACTTGCACATGAAAAGAGGCCAAGGATGTGGTTGACCCTCCTTGGCTCTCTTGATGTGATTATGGATGTTAAAGAAATTTTTTATATAATAAATATTTAATGAGGCACATGTTAATGGTTCATTGAATATGTAACTTATAGATTGGGTTGTTCAATCAATGAAAGAATTTCCTTCTTGGTTCTCTTCATCCGAACCTCATGTTATGGTTCTTCCTTCAATATTTTGTGGTTGTACGTTATCTATTGGCCCATATTCTAGTTTTGATGGTGCACCTATAACATCCCTAGTTCTAATCCCCGTGAATTATAATGTAATTGTATAAATGTGAGTTAGGCTGGTGAGCTGATGCATTGGGGTGAAGAGCCTGTATTGATTTAATGTGGTTGGGGGCCGATTTACATATTATGAACACTGAAATAATTAGTAAAATAAATAATTGATGGTTGTGGTATGAAAGAGATGAATAACGATGGGAGGATATGATTCCACAAGAGAGAGGGGTCAATGGGGGAATTATTCATGGGTATTAATCCAACCCACATTCATGAAATTATTATATTTTTTTATAACCTTCCCATTTCTGATTGAGTGTTCCCAAAGCCAATCATTGAATACATGTAAGAGGGTGGGTGTTATTGGTCACATCCCAACGTTATTGGGCACATGGGGGTTGAGTACAATCATCTTGGGGAAGAGTGTGTGTCAAGCAAGCAAGGAAGAAGAGGAAATTCGTATGCAAAAGGGGGACAATTTTTACAGACATATTTTGGGTAGTAAAGGAGGAGCAAAGGACTGGGAAGAGGACCAACCATGGTATAATTAAAGGAAATCATTGTTTGGCTTTGCTTTTTTATGCTGAGATAGAGGCATGTGTATTGGTAAAAATAGGGTTGTAAGTCTGTGGTGCAATTTCCTATTGATGAAATATCTTAGAGCCTTGTGAAGCCTATTGTGAGAAAACATGAAACAAATAAAAGTTCCTAGAGTTCCCAGCTGAGTGATTCCTGCCCAACCAAATGCACTAGTGGCCCCGATAAACAAATGGTACATCCTGAGGGACTGTGAGCAGTGAAGGGGGTACATTCCATGGGTAGTGCAGGTTGTGGGGAAAAGAGAGAGTTGGAGGTTTGGAACTGTTGTGAGACTAGAACTTGGGTTTGGGGATGCTCCATGTGGAGAGTGGATAGCTAGTGGATCATATCTCCTTGTGGACTCATAGCCTCAACTCGAGGGTGGATTGTTGATGAGAGAAAATGATGAACAGTGCCTATGGTTGGGAGGTTCATCCTTCGTTGGAAACTAGTTGGTTAATCATTAACAGATAAGTGTTTATGTTATGTTCTTATGTTAATTCCACTATGTAAATGATTTATATGAGTGTTGTGTGTTTTTTGTTTTCTTGAACGGTTGTATTCATGTTAATATATGCTTATAGATGCATTTAGAACTATGGTATCATTTAAATGGTCAGATTCATGCGTGATCTGTAGCTGGTAAGATACAAGACTTTGATAGCAGTAGATCTTAATAATTTAATGAGTTTTGCACCATAATATTCCTTGGTTGGACTGGGGAATGTTACATTATGGTATCATAGCTTATGGTTCAAGCATCAAGCTTGTATGGGCCAAGATGGTTGTGAATTGGTGAAATTCGTTGTTGCAAATTTTGTCTCTGACCGATTTGTGGGAAAAAAAAATATTTTAGAGAGGAACACCCAAATTCCTTTAGTGAAATCTGAGTTTTAATCACTTTGGACATTTTGACAGGGTTAATGGAGTAGAGCAGTGAAGTTGCAGATCGAAATTTGACCTGGAATGGTCAAAATTCAAGTTATAATAGCCACTTGTAGACTCACACACAGTTTGGAGAATCGACGATTGAGATTGTGTTTGATCTCATGATTGATGGTTGATATTCATCATGATAAATTAAAAAATTCCTAAGGATTCAACCATTTGAAAGGTTGATGGGATCATTTAACAAGATTAAATATGGGGATTGTGAAAGGGAAACAAACCATTTTATTGTCCAAGTGACCTCAGGCTCGAGTCCACGAACTTAACCAAATCTCGAATGAGATTTAAGAGCATAGCCCCCTGGGGCTTGTCAAAGTTCCATATGATCAGGGTCTTGGAACCCTGTGCTACGCTAGAAAGGAGCTAAGCCTTCTGAGCTTCGAAACTTCAGAGGTCCAGATCTCTGGGATGTTATAACTTTACAAAATTAAAATCTCGTTGAAGACATCTGGTCGAAACGGTTACCAGAGAGTTCGACCGAAAACTGGCGGTTTCTTATTGGTTATTGTGGAATCTGCTTTATTATTAAAACTTAACCAATTTTTTGGTTGTGGAGTAATGTGAGTCGTCGATCTAAGAACTTTTAAAATCCTTCATGACTGTTTGATATATGTTACAGTTGAATTCGACGTTGACTCACTCCAGGAATAAACAGGTGTTAAACGATCGAAACTCCTGAATGTCGAAGTCCTGAAGTAATGTGGGTTGTAGATCAAAGGACCTTCATGACCCTACTCAACCATTAGATCAATCCTACTGGGAGGACATGGTAAGAAATAATATAACCGATAGTAAGCGGTCATCCCTACCTTTATGACCTTTCTGGTAGGTAAGCCTTTGGGACTTAAATGGGTTGAGACCTACAAGGTACATGAAGTCGCGAAGTAATGCAATTCGTTGATCTAAGGATCCTTTGAGACTCTTCCTAACTATCATATGCGAGTTATGGTCATTTGACATTGACCACTTTGGGCACGAAAGAGTTTGGAATGGTCGGAATCCCTGAACACTGAAATCACGAAGTAACACGAGACATAAATTTAGGGAACCTTCAGGATATCTCTTAGCCGTCAGATCGAAGAGAGTAAATTTGGGAGCTATCTCAACTATAGCTCAAGGATCCGTTGGGATATCTTCACAACAGTTTGATAAACTAGTGGAAGGATAGTTTAAGTACTTCGACAAAGTATGGCTTCAGGATATTTGACAAGTTGGTGCGTAAAGCACTGAAGCGTTGAAGTACGTGGTGAACAATTCCAAAAATTCAGGATCTCAGAACTTCGAGACTCCATGAGATTCAAGGATATAGGAGGATGTGTTAGATGTCGAAGCACCAAACAACCTCAATGCCCATCACAACGAATGATTAAGTTAGATTCATCGATCATCAAGGTTTGGAGGTGACCAGGATTCGTCGAATTTGTGGGAAGTGGAGATCAAACCATCTATCAAGGATATAGATCAATGGAGGAGAGAGAAAACACATTTGAAGTTGTAAGGGATTTAATCACCAGGAGGTCGTGCACTTTGATCAGAACCATCAGATAGCTTGGCTACATGTCTGCATAGGATCTATGTGTGCAATAAGGAAGGACTTAAAAAGAGGTCATGTTGGAATGCATTGATCATATATCTCGATGATTGATTAATTCATGACCATTGATGAAAAATATTGAGGAATGCAAATTTAGTGTGGGACCCTTTCCAAGTCTAAACCTTGTGTTAGGTCCAGACAAATCTCAATCATCAGATCTAAGGGTGGATCATTCCCCACCATAGATTTTGGAGCGAGAGGAGGGATGACATCATGCTAACGTTATGTTGATGTCACGATCCTGTAATTGGTTGAGGTAATAGGGAGTGGGTCCCTGTCGAGCTTAATATTTGGGAGGTGAGATGAATGAGACCATGATTCCGCCAAACCACGAACCTGAAAAAATCACAAAATAATCTAAGTGTTGATACTTTTTGGGTGGAATTATGAAAGGATTAATTATACATTAGTGAGTTTGAGAGTTCGATAACCCGCAAATATGAAAATGGATAAGTGTTGATACTTTTCGGACGAACCTATGAAAGGATGCTTATATAATTTTGCATCCACGAGTCTGTGAAGACCATGAGATATTCCCTACGACTGGCAGCCAGGTCATCGTCAGGGGATGATGACCCAGGTCACAATTGTGCCATGTCAGATGGATTGAAAAAGGTGAATCTACGTGAATTCCATGTGGCTAAGGGGATAGCCATTGGCCAAAGATGCCACAAAAAACTTCAGAAGGCTATAAATTTCAAACCAGAGCTCAGATTCGAGAAAACAAATAGTAGTTGGAAAGGTATTGAGGAGTAGAGGACATCGGTAAACCCATAATTTTTATTTGGGCAATGAAAATTCTCATAAATTAATAAATATATTTTTGTACAAGTAAAAGGGTAGAAATTGTAGCATGTATTGGTTGTAACTTTTTGCTCAGAATTCAGCTTGAGGCCTAGTTACAGTCGTTGGAAATTTGTTTGAGAAAGGAATGAATCAAGGGAATAGAAATATGAATTGGTGCAATGTATTCTTCATAAATTGGTGAATAAATAACATGTATTCTAATGGAAGGAAATTTTTATGCTAGGCATGTTGCTAACAATGATTATTGCTTGCACATGGTACATAATTAGAAGTATCACAAGATGGATTCAAGTCTAGGATTGAATATCAAAATATTGGAATCATGGAAGCGAATGTGGAAGTTGGTTGAGGCAAGAACAAGCTACAGAACAAGTAATGGAAATTGGAATTTAATTCCATGAACTACATAATTACATGATGTGAAGATTTTTCTAAATGGTGTCAAACTTTGGAGAAACCCTCCCAATGATAGAGGTGAGTGACAAAGGTGATTGTTGTGTAGTTAAGAGTGTATATTCTTAGGATAGTACCTATGCATGATCCTAGAAGTACACTTTAAGAGCAATATCTTGAAAAAGAGAGGCTAAGCTTACTAACAAGGCATTGTCATTAAGCAAAAGAGCACCCTGCAGAGAGTGTTGTGTGAAAAGGATTTCTAGAAAAAAGGATAAGATTACGCAACTGAGAATTGTGTGGGTCTGTTCTAAACTAATCCCAGAGTCCATTAAACAGGAAATAGGTCGATCTTGCACAGATGGATGAAGCATCAAATAAATGCAAAGGAAAGTGCAGGGAAGGTGTTGCAAGGTTATCAAGGATCTAAATAAAAGAAAAAGAATATTAATATTCAAATGTTATGGATATTGAATGGCTTTCAAAGGAATGACAATAGATATTTCACATAGGGTATGGACCCAACAAGTAAAGAATGGCATTTCATGCACAAGAAGCAATGAGGACTCCATGACCTTGAAAATAGAAATATAGTAAAGACAACAAAGCTTGTTGCAAAAGAAGGAGAAATGATATCATGAGATGAGGTGTGACTTATGTTGGATCGGTCCTCTCTATGATAAATAAAGGAATATTAGAAAGAAGAAATGAAAGAAGTATTTCATAATGTTGAGATGTTAGTCAAGGATAATGGTATTCCAAGGCTGGTTTGGTCAAGAAAAATGGGAAGTGGTTAATTATATTACAAGTATAATATTCAGCTGGAATAGTGCATGTTATAACACTATGAATATTGAGAATTTAGCCAAAATATGTTGGAACATGATTCTTTTCATAAAATTAGTTGTGAGATGGCAGAAATGGTGCATCTAGTGGTTGGAAATGCAGAATGACCAAGTGAGGCTTGGATAGCAAGTGCAGAATATGGAATAGTGGTACACAATCGAGCAAAATAGTAGTGCACGGGGAAAAAAGGTTCTACAAAAATTCAAATACAACCATCTACAACAATAAATATAAATAATTAATTAATATGAAATAGATATGCATTGAAGATTGTGATAGAATTGATGCATGATGCATAGAATAAAGATAGAATTCACATGCATAAAATAGGCATGAAAGATCAAATGCTTGGTTGTTTTTGCATGTAAACATCTCTGAACATGTTGGTGGCATGATTATAGACTANATCCAGGAAACATGATTATAGCATGGCGATATTGTTGCTTATGGTATCTATCCATATGAAGACAAATGAAGATGGGGAAAATGTTGACCAATAAAATTAGTGAAGGGAGCTGATGAGCTTCTACAAATGTAAATAGATCAGGTAGCATCAAGTAAATTTATAAAAGTCATGCAAGTATGAATTTGGGGTTGTCATAATGTATAAATGTTGAAGGGAATGAAGGTAATAATTCTCTCATTCTAATATCAATATTTGAATCAATGAAAAGGTGGGAGGCCTTGAGTATGCAAATATTATTTGTTGCTTGAATGCATTTATGGGAAACTTAATTGCACATTGTGTTATGTTGGTTATGAATTCATAACCAAGTTAAGTCAAAAAACATTACTCTTGTTATAACAATGAATTTCATTTGAGATGGTCATGTGTGAGGCCCTGATGAGTTTCGATATGGAAATGATATAGTGCCATCCAAGTGCATAATGGTTATTCCCTATGTAGCTGAAGTTTGGATTGCAACCTTTTTGCCTGCTCTTACTAACACTAAGGGATGATGTTCCTAGTGTTGTGTATGGGTTGAAGAGGAAGGTATCTGTTGACGCTTGAATCCTTCATGACCAAAACGAAAACCTCATGAGGACATTATTCCCCCTTCATTTTTAGAGAGGTGGTTATACACTTTGGCTAAAATATATATCTTTGAATATATTGGAGTAGGGAGAGTGTTAGACAACAAAACCCAAATATTTATTTCTTGGATTTAAATGAAAATCGTTCTTCAATAACCCAATAGGATCTTTATCTGCAACAAGAATTTCTTTTAGAAATAAAAGATTGAAGAGGATCTTCAATACCAGAAAATACAAATACTCAACACCACATATGTAATCCTCTATAGATACATTCATATTTCCTCACAAGGGAAATGAGAGAATATTTATGATCATCTCAAAGAATTTTAAAATATTATTGTAGTTAAAATGGAAGGGAATTTGATAGGTTAACCTCAAATATCTCATACTTAAAACTCAAAGTTACAAGATATAGTCAAGATCAACACGGAAGTAATTTTTTGTGGAGTCTTTCTCATAAAATATATTTAACAATGTACAAAATATATTTAATAGTCACATATATGGCTGCATATTTTCCATGATCATATATGAAAAGTCTTGGAAGATTACAAGAATAACATTTGAAAACTCAGCCCCATGATTGTTTCAAGAATACAAACATGAAGCTTTGAGAAAACAATGTAGAAAAATAAAAGAATGGAGAAGAATGAAAATATTTTCTTGCTGATCAAAATATTGATTATATAATGATGGTTGGTATGTCTCTCTCCTGCCCTTTTGAATGCCATCTCAACAATGAATTCTTAAACTCACGAAGTCTCTCTTTTCCCTTTTTAAAGAAATGCTCTTCTAACTACTTGAGTACTTAGGGTTTTTCTTTTTTCTCTTTAAATTCCCTTTTCCTTTTTATAAAATCACTTTAATTAACATAACACCGAAATCTAATTAATGACTTGAATTCATTTATATTCTTTCTTTGAAGTGGGATCCAAAATTTTTTAAATAAAAGTTTTTTAAATAAATTTTATTTCGAATAATTTTAATTTGTTGCCTCCTTTAAGAGATGATTGTGTTTTAATTTTTTGGTAACGATTTGTATATTTTCATCCCTTTAAACCACTTCTGATTTTATCTTTATCATATTATCTTTCCAACGATATAAAATTTTCCCAAATTCGTTACCCGGATCTCAAGATATGATCTTGTGAAGTTGAGTTGTCACACAGACCCATTAAAAATGCAGTTGAATGATATTTTAATTTATGAGAAAAATATATCAAATTTCAACACTTCAAACCTATACCAACACATTCTAAGTTGAAACACCTTTCCAATGGTATAAATTTTTATGATTTTGACACCCGGAGATCAAGTTATGGCCTCCCCAAGATCAAGACTCAACCATTGTCGATCAAAATTGATGGGCAAATCTTAGCCCTTGGATTGAATTTCGTGCCCCTTCATAAAATTCGCCATTTTGGTTCATAAGTCTATCCCACATGCATTGGGATATTATATTTTTCATGGTATATAATACTAAGTGTTTCATACACTTAGCAAGAAACACGAGAAGAAGATTATGGAGCATAAGGTGTTCGACCCTTAGAAAATTGTTGAATAAAATAATATTTTTGGAATCCCATCGTCGTCCACCTCACTTATAGTCACCATGATGAGTCATCCAATAATATCATGCCATTTGTCTCTCTTTTTGTATGTTTCCACGTGTAATTCTCCAATGAGAATATTCCATGTGTCTCCCTCCCCAAGTTTCCTGTGTCACAATTCCATGCTTCCATGTTGAATGTTCTTATTGGTTCATGGTTTAAATGGTGAAAACTTTGGAATAATGGTTAAGTAGAGGAGAGTAGGTGGGAGGGTAAGTGAGGGGAAGGGGGAGTATTTGTAGACAACGAAAGTTAGGAGGGTAGTTTGTAGGCTGTGGGGATGGGTTGGGGAGTGAGGTGAGTGAAGGAGTGAGGGATGGTGGGTGTCCGCGAACTCGATGAGGATTACGAGTAGTTAGGGGGGAAGGGGAGAAATGTGGATGGTGGATGTGAGGGAGGGTAAATGTAGATATCAGAAGTAGGGGTGAGGAAGGTGAGGGGGAAGGTTGAAGGAGTGTGGTGGGTGTCTGCCCTCACCATAGATTGAAATATGGCTAAGTATGTTTCTTCTCATATGGGCTCGTGAAAATGAGAAAACACAAAAGTATGATTCCACAAGTGCGCAACCCTGAAATGAAAAATAAACTAAGTGTTTGAGGCATACTGATGTATGGGTAAAGGGAACATAATACAAGTCCGAGAGTCTGTGAATATGATAAATTGACCAAGTATGGAAAGGAAAAGAGGGGAGAAGGAAAAACAAAAAAATGGTTAAGTATGGAGATGGAATGGAGATGAAAGGTGAAAGAGTTAAGTGATGAGAATACTTAGCCTAAATTCGAAAAAGGAGAGAAGAACATGATACTTAGAAAGATTCTTCAAAATCAAACCTTTGGACAATATCTTAAATAGCTTAGGCATATGGAAATGAATTTATGATCCAAAAAATGCATGATGAAACTGAGACTGAGAGCTACAGAATGAACTTATAAAAGTTCAAAAATTGTCTTCTTTTGATATCAAGGCTTTTATGAATCCAAGAGTAGGAAAATATAGATGACCAAATTTTAGTCAACAACTGGCTCCAACTGTGGGATAGTGACCCCTTGTGGGTTGCTGAGAACACCAAAATCTCAAGACCAATTACCTTCTCCATTGGGCTATGGAGTCATCTTCAAAATACATTCTTTCAATTATTCTTCTTTCATGTAGTTTTATTCAAACTTCAATATAAATACTTCCTTATTGTGCAAAACTTGAATTGAGAAATAAACTATGTACAAGAAGATCTACCTACTCTATCCTACTTGGAGGAAAGAGGCAATTTTAGGTGTAGGTAGATTTCGAATGGAGACTTTTGAGCATCCAATTGACTTGTGAAATGGGATCCAACAATAAGAAAAATATTGGGGCTGCTACCAATAAATCAAGAGTATGAAAATCATGAGCATGCCCAAAATGTACCACAATGGGATCGAGCAATATGTGCAGAAGACTTGTTTGCATTGGCGGGATGATAGTGCTTTTGAACCAATATTTAATATAATTTGCTCTTGGATGCCCAAGAGTGTTTATATCTTCATTCAAATGAGAAATTTCTTTCTTGAAAGCATTTTTTTTTTCTTCTTTCTCCACATTCAAGATTCTTGATTCATCAACAATGTCTTGAAAATACTCTTCTTTCTTATAAAGACAATCTTGCTTATCATTCTTCTTAAGATTCATTTCTTCCATCAATTCTTCTTGCTACAAGTTCTCTTGTGATGTTTCATCATATATCTCAAGGCTAAAATCTTCTTGTGTATTTGGTAGAGGCTTCTCAATTTCATTCTCAAATTTGCTACTTGAAAAATCTTCATATGGAGGATATAGGAGACTGGAATTTTCTTCTTGTAATTTGGAATTTTCATCTTCATCTTCAGCAACATGACTTGGCTTAAAAATCCCATCCACTCTTTGATTAGATTCTTCTTCAAAATTGGTCACTTCGTTATCTTGCTTCCATATGGGAGAGGGTGGGTGGGAAACAACATTTAAAGCATCAGAAAAACATATGAATGCACTTTTGGGATGGAATTTTCTGCAAATGAACCTTCCAACACATCCCAACTAGTAATGGAATTAGGCATAAATGAACTATACCATTCAAGAGCATTTCCTCGTAGAGTTTGTAAGAATAATCTACATGTAACATTGTCTTCAGTGAGGTTGAAATCATAACATGCACTTTTAAAATTAATCAAGTGTTTCTCGACATCTTCTGAAGCATCCCCAAAGAATGTAGAAAAATTTCAACAGAAATATCGAGCATTTGAAAATCTACTTCTGTTAGATTTAAAGGGGTTTTATGAAATCGCCTCCTACTTTGGGTATTTATCCCTTTTGTTGAGTCTTGTAGAGCCATTGATGGGCTTGATGAAGAATATAAAGGAGCATCATGACATGAATGAAATCCTTCATTTTGAGTTTTTCCAATGGAGTTGCCAGGGAGTTCATTCTCTCGAATCTTTGGTGCTTCTCGGATCGTTTTGAAATTATAAAAAAGGTGTGACATGCTTAAAATAAGAAACAATTTTCTTGAATATTATTTTCAAGACTTTGAGCCATGGAGATTTATGGTTCTTCAATCTGATCTGAAGCAGGGCCTCAAATGTCTTGAAAATAAATCAGTTCCCCAGTATGGTTGCCAAAAATGTTGACGCTTGAATCCGTTAGGACCAAAATGGAAACCTCATGAGGGCATTAGTCCCCCTTCATTTTTAGAGAGGTGGTTCAACTCTTTGGATAAAAGATATATGTTTGAATATCTTGGAGTAGGGAGAATGCTAGAAAACAAACCCCAAATATTTATTTCTTTGATTTAAATGAAAATGGTTCTTCAATAACCCAATATGATCTTTATGTGCAACAATAAGTTCTTTTACAAATAAAAGATTGAAGAGGAAATTCAATATTAGAAAATACAAATACTCAATACCACATATGTAATCCTCTATAGATGAATTCATATCTCCTCAAGGGAAAGGAGAGAATATTTTTTATCATCTCAAAGAATTTTAAAAGAGTATTGAAGTTAAAATGGAAGGGAATTTGATATGTTAGCCTCAAATATCTCATACTTAAAACTCAAAGTTACAAGATACAGTCAAGATCAACCCCGAAGAAATTATTTGTGGAGTATTTCTCATAAAATATATCTAACAATGTACAAAATATATTAGAAAGTAACATATATGACTACAAATGCTCCATGATTATATATGAAAAGTCTTGGAAGATTACAAGAAAAACACTTGAAAACTCAGCCCCATGATTGTTTCAAGAATACAAACACAAAGCTTTGAGAAAACAATGTAGAAGAAGAAAATAATGGAAAAGAATGAAAATCTTTGTTTGCTGATCAAAATATTGATTACATAATGATGGCTGGTATGTCTCTCTCTTGCCCCTTTGAATTCCCTCTCAACAATGAATTATTCAACTCATGAAGTCTCTCTTTTCCCTTTTTAAAGAAATGCTTTTCTAACTACTTGAGTAGTTAGGGTTTTTCCTTTTTCTATTTAAATTATTTTTTCCTTTTTAGAAAATCACTTTAATTAAAATAACATTGGAATTGCATTAATGACTTGAAGTGATTGATATTCTTGCTTTAAAGTGGGCCCCAAAAATCATTAAATATTTTTTTTTTAAATAAACTTTTATTTTGAATATTTTTAATTTGTTGCCTCCTTTAAGAGATGATTGTGTTTTAATTTTCATGTGAGTATGTGGATCTTTTCAACCCTTGAAACCACCTATGAGTTTATCTCCATCTTCTTATTTTTCCAACTCTATAAAATTTTCCCAAATCCGTTGCCCAGATTTCAAGATATGAGTTTGTCAAGTTGAGTTGTCACGCAGGCCCATTAAAAATGAAGCTGACTGATATTTTAGTTTCTGAGAAAAATGTATCACATTTCAACACTTGAAACCTATACCACCATATTCTACATTGAAACAACTTTCCAATGGTATAAATTTTGCGTGATTCCGACACTCGTAGCTCAAGTTATGGCCTCTGTAAATTCAACACTCAACCACCATCAATCAAAATTGATGGGAAAATCTCAGCCCTTGGATCAAATTTCATGCCCCTTCATAAAATTCACCCTTTTAGTTCATAAGTCTATCCCACATGCATTGGGATATTATATTTTTCATGGTATAGAATACAAATTGTTTCATACACTTAGCAAGAAACATGAGAAGAAGATTATGGAGCATAAGGTGTTCGACCCTTAGAAAATTGTTGAATAAAATAATAATTTTGGAATCCCATCATCATCCACCTCATGCCCAGTCACCATGATGAGTCATCCAATAATATCATGCCATGTTTCTCTCTTTTTGTATGCTACCACGTGTAATTATCTAATAAGAATATTCCACATGTCTCCCTCCACAAGCTGCCATGTGTCACAATTCCATACTTCCATGTTGAATGTTCTTATTGGTTCATGGTTTAAATGGCGAAAACTTTGGAATAATGGTTAAGTACAAGAGATCAGGAAGAAGGGGAAGTGAGAGAAAGGCGGAGGATTTGTAGACAACGAAAGTTAGAAGGGTAGTTTGTAGGATGCGGGTACGAGTTTGTGGGTTGGGGAGTGAGGTGAGTAAGGTGTATGCGAACCCGACAACGATTGTGAGTAGTTAGGGGGAAAAGGGGAGATATGTAGATGACTGAAGTGAGAGAGGAGAAATGTAGATAGTGAGAGCAGGGGTGATGAAGGTGAGGGGGAAGGGTG
This sequence comes from Picea sitchensis, assembly GCA_010110895.2. Lineage (NCBI taxonomy): Eukaryota > Viridiplantae > Streptophyta > Pinopsida > Pinales > Pinaceae > Picea > Picea sitchensis. The sequence goes on along the minus strand of SNQJ01S0018594.1, from coordinate 27,041 downwards.
AAGGAGTGTGGTGGGTGTCTGCCCCCGCCATAGATTGAAATATGGATTGAAATATGGCTAAGTATGTTTCTTCTCGAATGGGCTCATGAAAATGAGAAAACACAAAAGTGTGAGTCTGCGAGTTCATGAACCCATGAACCCACAATACAAAAATAAACTAAGTGTAAATCTATGTGTAAAGAGAACATAATACAATTCCGAGAGTCTACGCATATGATAAATTGACTAAGTATGGAAAGGAGAAAAAATGAGAAGGAAAATTGGAAAAACCGTTAAGTATGGAGATGGAATGGAAATGAAAGATGAGAGAGATAAGTGATGAGAATACTTAAGCAAAGTTAAAAAAAGGAGAGAAGAACATGATACTTAGAAAGATTCTTGAAAATCGGATCTCTGGACTAGATCTCAAATAACTCAGGCATACAGAAACGAATTTATGATAAAAAAAATGCATGACGAAGATGAGACTGAGGGCTATAGAATGAACTTATAAAAGTTAAAATTTTTTATTATTTTGATATCAAGGCTTTTATGAATCCAAGAGAGGGAAAATATAGATGACCAAATTTTGGTCAATAGTATCCAAAGGATCAGACGGGTTGTGGGGAAGAGCTTGGATGGTGTATTGAGGCATGGGCCATACCTTCCAACTCAGATGGTGGAATACATGACATGAACATATGGTATTTCATAATCAATGCAATGATGCATTGTGTAGATGTGGCCAGTATTATTGGCACACTGGTTTTATTTATTGGTAAAGTTTGATTTCACTATGAAAAGCTTGATGTGATGCTAAAACATGTCCAATGAATGTTAGTGACATTCTAGATAATATGATGAATGGTAGAATTCCATTTTAATGCGAATAATGGTTGGAAATGATTGAATTGTTGGGTAGATACAATTTTGATTTCATTTCATGAAGTGCTAAAAATATGCATGAGTGCTAACAATCTTGTTTGGCTGCAAGAAAGTTGAGGAAATTGCAGACATAATGGTCTTGGATATGGAAATGATGCATTCCCATAAGGAAGACTAATATCTATAGCTGGAAGAACCAAACATAATGAGCAAAAATCTTATGCGTGGGAATTCTTATTTCTTGTATAACCAAATTTGAGAAATTAATAATTGAAAATTGTTACGATATACTAACAATTTGTTTGGTTGCATGGAATTGAGAAAATTGCAGAGGAAATTTTATTGGATATGGAAGAGATGTAACCCCATAAGGATGAATGATATCTATGACTGCAAGGGACAAACAATTATGAGCAAAAAAAGTCATGTTTGGGAAATTATGTTTTCCTGTGTAAAACAGATTTGAAATTTCATAATTATATGATGATGTCTCATATTAATTGTATGCATTTAATGCATATGGGATGATTTCCACAATTTCTATGTTGCTAGTGGAAGTCTAGCAACAAGTTGGCATTTGTCTGCATGAGAACACCTTGGCAAATAATGGATCGCCTCAGGAACTATATAATAGTGAAAGGGGTGCATGAGCCTAGAGGGCGAGTTGCATTGTTGAAGAACTAGGTTGTCAGGCATAAAGAGTGAACTCTAGTGTGAGTTTCATTATCGAAGAACCAAGTTGTCAGGCCTGAAGAGTGAATTCTAGTGTGAGATGCACTGTCGAAGAACCAGGTTGTCAGGCTTGAAGAGTGAACTCTAATATGAGTTGCACTGTCAAAGAACCGGGTTGCATGCCTGAAGAGTGCACTTCTGTGTGAGTCACACTGTAACAACAAGGTTTTTGTTGGTTATTTTACTGATATTCTTCCTAGCAGTGAGTCCCTTGAGTTCCCAATAGTGATATTCCTAGTTACCTATGCCAGAGAGACCTTGATAAACGAATGGTGCATCCCGAGGAACTGACGACAGTGAAGGGGGAACATTCCTTGGGTCAACCTTGATAAATGAATGGGACGTCATTCCTTGGGTTGGGAAGATCAATTGGAAGAGAGCTGATGGAAATCAGGATAATTGTAGTAGAATGCCAGTGGTTGATGTGTATGTTTCGGGCCAGGGTGCCTCTATATTTATGAATTTTGGGGCCGGATATGCCTATGTATCTATGGTATTGGGGACAGAGTGTGTATGTAATTATTTTAGGTTGGAATTTCTATGTGATGTCAGGCTAGAGATCCTATACGTGGATTATTGGTCGGAGAACCGGAATTGTAAAAAAATGAGATTACACATGTAGGGTGTTGTGCACTAAGGACTGTGAAAAAATAAGGGGAAGGGGATGTAACATCACTAGTTCTAATCCACGTGAATTATAATGTAATTGTATAAATTTGAATTAGGTTGGTGAGCCGATGCATTGGGGCGAAGAGCCCATATTGATTTAATGTGGTCAGGGGCCGATTTGCATATTATGAACATTGAAATAATTAATAAAAGTAATAATCGTTGGTTGCAATATGAAAGAGAAGAAGAAAAATGGGGGGCTATGATTCCACAAGAGAGAGGAGTCCAAGGGGGAATTATTCATGGGTATTAATAGAACCCACATTACTGAAAATATTATCTTTGTTTATAACCTTCCCATTTCTGATTGAGTGTTCCCAAAGCCAATCGTTAAATACATATAAGAGGGTGGGTGTGAGTGGTCACATCTCAAATTTATTGGGCACATGGGGTTTGGGTACAATCATCTTGGGGAAGAGTGCGAGTCAAGCAAGGAAGGAAGAAGAGGAAATTCATAAGCATAAGGGGGGCAATTTTTACAGGAAGATTTTGGGTAGTAAAGGAGGAGCATAGGGTTGGGAGAGGACCATCCATGGTATACTTGAAGGCATCCATTGTTTGGTTGTGTTTTTTATGATGATATAGAGTCTTGTGTGCCGATAAAAATCGGGTTGTAATCATGTGGTGAAATTTCCTGTTGAGGAAATATATTAGAGCCTTGTGAAGGCTGATGTGAGAAAACATGAAATAGCTGAAAGTTCCTAGAGTTCCTAGCTGAGTGATTCTTGGCCAACCAAATGCACTAGTGGATTTGATAAAAAAATGGTATAGCTCGAGGGACTGTGAGCAGTGAAGGGGGTACATTCCTTGGGTAGTGCAGGTTGTGGGGAAAAGAGAGAGATGGAGGTTTTGAATTGTTGTGATACTAGAACCTAGGTTTGGGGATACTCAGTGTTGAGAGTGGATAGCTAGTGGATCAGATCTCTTTGTGGACCCATAGCCTCGGTTAGAGGGTGGCTTGCTTATGTGAGAAAATGATCAGTAGTACCTATGGTTGGGAGGTTCATCCTTCATTGGAAGCCAGTTGGTTAATCATTAACAAATATGTGTTTCTCTTATGTTAGTTTCATTGTGTAAATGGTTTATATGAATGTTGTGTGTTTGTAGTTTGCTTAAACAGTTGTATTCATGTTAATATGTGTTTTTAGATGCATTTAGAACTATGGTATCAACCAAATGATCAGATTCATGTGTGATTTGAAGCTGGTAATATACAAGAGTTTGATTAGCGGTAAATAATAATAATTTAATGAGTTATGCACAGTAATGTCCCTTGGTTTGACTGGGGGATGTTACATCACCTTGAGGCTCCTATTTTACTCTCATAACCGAAAATATCTACTTGGATTAGTCACGGTGCACAATGATGGCTTGAATATGTATTCTTCCATATGATACCAAGCTCTCTTTGTTTGTATTATTTGACTCCATAACCCTTGGATTGACTTTGGTCCTAACAATCTATCATCGCCTATATTTATAAAATATATCATACATCATTTTACTAAATCCAACCTTTTGTGTCTCATTGTTTATCTTTGGTAATCCTATCTTAGGTAATCCCCCTTTGAGCCGAAGGAGATTCGATCTAAAGAGAGAAAGATAAGACTACCGAGGTGACAATAGGTAGTTTCTCTAAGTTACCCTTGGAGTCTCACAACATGTGCTTCGGGGATTTTACACCAAGAGAAAACCTAGGAGATAACATTGTGCAAGGTAACACCCATTATAGCAATTAGAGGGAGGAAGGTGCCACCGTGGGGCTGTCAACAAACTAGAGAGTCGGGATTCGAGGAATCGAGAATCCCACGGGCAAATGTTTTTCATCATTTGAAACCCTGAAACTACGACGAGGAATATGACTGCGGTCATATAAGGGGAGGTCACGTGGACCCAGAGCTTAGCCTGGAGGGCTAACGGGAATTTGAGCGCATCGGGATTTTAAAGTCAGAAACCCCGACGAGAAAGAATATAAGGCTACGGTCTTATGGAAAGTAGTCGCGTGGACTAAAGGCTTAGCCCGGGAGGCTAGGGAAGTAGGGGAGCGTATCAGGGATCGAGGATCGGTAAAACAATTTATTTGGACATTACAAGTGCCAAAATTCCGATAGGAGGAACCCCGATAATAAAGTAAAAGGCTAGCATTGATTTCCCGATAGAAGAAGGGGAGATCCCATGAGAGAGTGCTTTGGGTGAAAATTTTCTGATAGCGAAATAGAAGAACTCTTCAGTTCTTCGGGCCGAGGAAGGAAGAAAGATCCTGTGAGCGGACGTGCTTGGGTGGCGCGCCTGCGTCAAGTGGTATCAGAGCTTAGAAAAGCTTATTTTCTTTCTGTAGCAGAGAAAAATGAGAATTCACCATGCCACCAAGGAGAAGGGATAGACAATCACCCGATCCAGAGGAGGAAAGGGAAATGTCCAGAGGTAGGGGTAGGCAAGTGCAGAATCTAGAAGAGGAAAGAGAACTGCATGACTTACGTGCTATGATTGTGGACATGGATATAAGACAAAGGCACAAAGCTGATGAAGGAGATATCAGTGAGTCTAAAAATGAAGATGATGCTGGACATGGAGAAGAAGAAATCCCAGCCGAAGATGTAGCAAATGAGCACTTACTTAAAGTTGTTGCAAGAATGGGTGCAAAGGTGAAAATGGACATTCCAGTTTATGAAGAAAATCTGGATGTGGAAGAGCTTCTAGACTGTATTAGAGCTCTAGACACCTATTTTGACTATGAATACATCGAAGAGGACAAGAAGGTCAGACATGCCATCATGAGATTAAAAGGACATACAACCTTGTGGTGGGATGAACTACAAGCTGACAGGCGTTGCCAAGGAAAACAAAAAATTAAGAGCTGGGACAGGATGATTGCAAAGATGAAGGCAAAATTCATTCCCAGGGACTATCAAATTTCTCTGTTCAGGAGGATGCATAACCTGAGACAGAAGCTGATGATAGTGAAGGAATATATTGAGGAATTTTACAGGTTGAATATTAGGGCAGGTCATCGCGAAAGCAATGATGAAAAAGTGGTTAGGTATATGAATGGCCTGAGATATGAGATTCAGGATGAAATGAGTATGGAAACCATCCGAACAGTAGAGGATGCTTATCAAATGGCTTTGAAGGTGGAAGAGAATTTGAGCCGAAATAAAAGTCAGAGGGGTCGAGGTAGGAGTCAGCCTAGGGGAAAATCAGTTGCCCCAGGAAAGAACCCAGAAGCCCAGGGACGACTGGAAGAAACCTCAGACTCGGACATAGAGAGGTGGAAGTTCACTGCGAGGGTGATATGCTGAACAGAGAGGAAAACATACTGAGCAGAGAGGAGATTATGCTGACAACAACACTTTTCCTCGTACTAGAGGTAGAGGAAGAGGAAGAGGTGGAGTAATTACATGCTTCACATGTGGGAAGAATGGGCACAAGTCATTCGAGTGTCCAGATAAAAAGAAAGAAACTAGAGAAGCTCACATCGCCGAGGCACAGAGGCGATATGTTGAGACAGAAGACGCTGAAGGAGGAAGATCGCTGATGATGCGAAAAGTCCTTTTGACACCAGAGAAAGAAGTGGAAGGTTCAGTCCAAAGGACCAGAATTTTCAGAACAACTTGCAAGACCAAGGGTTGGGCATGCAAGGTCATTGTGGACAGCTGTAGCATTGATAATCTCATTTCAACCGAGATGGTAGAAAGGCTGGAGCTGGAGACGACTGATCATCCAAATCCATACAAAGTTTCGTGGCTACAGAAAGGACATCAGGTAACTGTCACTAAACAATGCTTGGTTGAATTCAAGATAGGAGGATATAATGATAAGATACTTTGTGATTTTATTCCTATGGATGTTTGTCATCTATTGTTGAGTAGACCATGGCAATATGATAGGAATGTGATTCATGATGGGAGAATGAACACATACACCCTGGA
>SNQJ01S0018593.1:74908-85598 GCA_010110895.2 Picea sitchensis | reverse complement strand
CCAAAAATTTGATCCCTATTGAAGCTTGATAAATCCTAGATTAAAATGAATTTTTGTTAATTTAATACAGTAATATTAAAGTATTAAAATATATTAATATATTATTATTATTTTTTTAATATAGTAATATATTATTATTTTAATATATTATGTTTATTTTTATTATTATTTTAATGTTTTATTTAGTATTATTTTAATGTGTTATGTTACATGAACATCTCTCCCATACTCAGTTGTAGTTGTAGAGGGCCTCTCAAAGCAATTAGGTAAAATTGTAATTGAAATTTATATTTATATTTGTATAGAGCTAAGTTCTGTTATTTTACTAAAACAAATGATTTTTTTACTAAAATCTTAAAAGATGATTGACATGTACTTTTTTCTTTTAAATATGAATAAGGGTTGAAACCATCTTTTTTTTTATCTCAAAGTAGATTAGGATTGAGATCACCACTTTAGTTTTAGAATATGTATTAAAATTATTTTTGATTAGTTAAGATGTTTTGTTCTTTAAATGAACATAAGTAAACATTTTAATGAAGATTTAATCCCTTGTTCACCACCAACAAATTATTTCAAATAATCAAATTTTATTTGTATACAATGTTGGAAGTTTTAAAACTGTATCAATTAAAAATAAACCAATAACTTCAAATATGATAGACATTTTTCATATATATATATATATATATTAAAAATCAAAATAATAAAAATTATTGTATAACAAAATTTAATGAATTGTCTATTTGTAATGGGGAATATAAGCTGGCTATAAATCTTTGTTCTGGTATTATTTAGAGCACCTTTCTCTTGACCATGCACTTTTATCAACCTAACGATTGATTCTATAGCATATAAGCATCCTTGAATGAACTTATTCTTTCTCTAAATTCCACCTTTTTCCTGACCATGCGCTTTTGTTGGTGATCAAAGAATGTAATAACATGAGAAAATTGTAGTTGTTAGTGTAAGAAATTGGGCCACTTCAAAAGAGAGGCCTATGGTGGAAATAATTCATTCATCGTGTACCTAATTCATTCATTCATAATTCATTCATCGTGTACATGATTCCCAAGATATTGTCGTTCCCTCTCTTATACGAACATAGCCCAACGTTGTAATGTAACAAACATAAATTGACTATGTGAATAGTAACATCATACTATGACGAACATAGTTGTGTCACTGCAATGTGACAAACATATCCTCACATTGCAATGTGACACACATATTCTAATGTTACAATACGAAAAACATTTCCAAACGTCCCAATTTAACAAACAGAAAACATTGTCACAATGTGATGTACATAACCCAATGTGGTAATGTGACAATCATAGACTAACATTGCAATGAGACAAACATTTCCCAACATCGCAATGTGATGAACATAACCTAATGTCAAAATGTGACAAACAAAACCTAATGTCGCAATGTGACGAACAAAACCTCATGTCGCAATGTAACGAAAAAAACCTAATCAGCATTGCAATGCGATAGTGCCATAGTAAACCATGTTTAAACATAATCAACATGGCCCGCCATAATCAGCTCCACATGGTCTATAAATGTCAACCAAGGACATGGAAAAAAATAGTCAACCTTGGTCAACCATAGTCAACCACGGTGAAGGTCAACTACAATCAACCATACTGAAATTTGGTCTGCGTCAAGGTCAATCATGGTTAACCATAGTCAACCATGGTTAAGGTCAATCACAATAAGCCATTCTCTTGGTCATGGTGAACAATAGTCAACCATAGGTAAGATAATGGTCAACCATAGTCATAGTCAAGGTCAAACATGGTGAATTCCATCCATAATAATGATCAACCATGGTCATCTGTGGACAACAACTATCAAACATCATTCATCCATAATTCATTCATCGTGTACCTGATTCCCAAGATATTTTTGTTCCCTCTCTTATACGAGCATAGCCCAACGTTGTAATGTGACAAACATAAATTGACTATGTGAATAGTAACATCATACTGTGATGAACATAGTTGTGTCATCGCAATGTGACAAACATATCATCACATTGCAATGTGACACACATATTCTAATGTTGCAATACGAAAAACATTTCCAAACATCCCAATTTGATGAACACAACCCATTGTCACAATGTGAGGTGAACATCCTTGTGTAGACAAAGAGGCGGAAAGTACAAATTTTGAGGTTATACAGAGGCGGTGGGTACAAATTTTGAGGAGGAGGAACAATTGGAGGGTTAATACAAACACATGCATGATGCCTCCTCTTGGATTATCAGACCTGGGTGGACATCGATAAAGGCGGTGGGAGGCAGTGGGGACAAAGGAGAAATGATTGGTTGAATTGGATAGGTTGAGTTGCATTGCATACGTGTTTTCCATTGATAGGTTATGGACAGATGACGAAGGGCTCACGTGAACCTCCCCTTAAAAGAAAGCCTTCAACGTAATTAATTAATACATTAATACTTTAATACATTAATGTATTTATTTATTAATACATTGATTAAATAACGCCTTCGGTGTAATAAATTAATACTTTAATACTTTAACACATTAATGTATTTATTTATTAATACATTTATTAATAGACCATTAATATATTACTTAATTGATACATTAGTATTTTTACATTAATGTATTATCATATCAATGCATTAATATATTATTACTATAATAATGTATTATTATTTTATTTTAATGTATGACTGATCCAGATGGATGTCGGTGGCTTCCCACCTATTCCAACTGGCTCATTTTGGCAGTTTTTCCCTAGTTTTTAGGTCCCTGATTTGCGGGGCTGTTTTGAGGCCCTAAACAACATTTTTTAGGGCTCGCCACATTCAAAATGACCTTTGATAGATAGCAACAAAATGTGTAGTCATCAGATAGACCTTTCCAATAGCCTATCATGCGCCTAAAACGAAGATTGTATGCAAAAGTTATGACCCAAGGAAGTTGATGTACTAACTTACCCAAACGGGGCCCACATGACTTTTGACGCTTCCTCTCCTAGGGTTAGGTTTTTTGGATGTCTAGGGTTTTTGACATTCTTTTTTATTGTAAAAAGGCCTTCAGAGCCTCATTGTAATCATCTTCTTGCGAATGAGCGTAGCTGTCACATCTCTTCTCATAAATAAGCCACCACCATTCTAACAATCTTGTTTCCGCTTCATTTTACAGTTTCAACATATTTCCTTATTGAATAGAAACCAATTTTACTGTATATCTGTTATTCTGTGTTAAGCATATTTTGATAATAATCTGTATTCATTTCATTCTGCAAATATATTCTGGATCAATTACTTAAAGGATTAATGTAATAATGTATTATTTTATTAATGTTTTAATGTATTAATACTTTATTAATGTATTGTTATAATACATTAATGTATTGATACTTTAGTAATTTATTACTTAATAATTTATTAATACTTTAATAATGTATTAATTAATTAATTAATACAATACATTATCATTGTATTAATTAATTAACACATTACACATTATAGTACACATTAATCCAATCATGTAATGTACTAATACTTTAATTTATACATTACATTAATGTAATGATTAATTAATACATTAATTTACATTCAATTAATTAATATATTAATTCTTTGATTTATACGTTAATATTTTAATCATGTATTAATATATTAATGGTTTATTAATCTTCCCCACGCATGCTTGTCGTCAACTAGAAAAAACCACATTTAAGTAAAAAATTGGTTGATATACGTCGATCAGTGTCATTAAATTTAAATGGTAGAAAATGGTGTTGATCGATGTATATCAACCAATTTTTACTTAATTGTGGGTTTTTTTTTCAACAAAATATGGTGGATTTTTATTCATTAAAAAGGGTGTTCTCAAAACCACTTAGTACAAACAAAAAAGCCACATAGCATACAAACATTCGATCTCTGTCAGAGCTTCTAACATCCATAATTTTATCCTTCTACTATGACTTAGCCAAATTATAACACTACTACTATGCTAAAATGTATAAATTCAGTAATAGATGTCGTTAATACATGTTGTAAAACAAAACATACTCATAGATTTGAATTTGGATCCTTCCAACTGTCATTTCCAGGCTTGTCAGAGTCTTTACAAGACACCACAGGATCATTTAAGTCTAGAATTTGTTCCATATTTTAAGCATTCGTGCCATCCATACTCCCTCCAGAGAGAGAATTCCCATGATTTGCATCCCTCTGAGCCAACTGGAGCTGAAGATATCTAATTTTTCTTCTCAAAACATCAGCATCATCCTGAAGTTGTCCCACCAAAAATCTATGTTGAACCAGGGTATCCAAATCAAATGAGACAGTGGAACTAAGAAAATTGACCCAAATAACCAAATGTTGTCTTTCCTCAAATCCATTCTCCACCATTTCCTCATCCTGATGCAATTCATTATCCCGTGTATCCATATTGCTCCAATTTCCCTAGATATCCAGCAATTGAGCACGAAGAGAGCTGAAGGATAAAAATACGGACCACCCTGAACCAAAAATGGAGAAATCCCTAGAGAAACCATTGTCTACTGGAAAGAGTGCACTAGGCGAAGTGTGAGCCAAACAATTATCCATAAGAGAGAGAACGACAAGAGTGAAAAAGGTAGTAAATACCTTCAATACCATGACACCCATGAAGGAATCAACAGAGAATACTCTACCAAGAAAGAACGAACCAGAAGAAGAGAAAACCAAACAATCCTCCTATATATCCACCAGGAGGCCAAGAAACAATATGCCCATCGAGACTTCCTCTTTCCATTAATAACAAGGAGATCATTCCCAAGATAGATAATTCATTCATCGTGTACCTTCAAATCCCTTAGAAGATAGTTCCCCACGAGATGGTTATGTGAAACCTTAATATTGATGACAACACCACCCAAATTTACCATCTGACACTGTACTCTCCTCTCTGCACCTCACACTTCCATAATGTATACCCTCCCCTCCTAAAGAAGATCCATCGAATTGGTAAATGTTGTACAGGTAGTTTGAAAAAAAAATAATGAGGGTGCGTGAAAAAGAAGGTAGAAACAAAAAATTAGGAAGAGCAATAGTCGGGAAGATAAAAGCATCATGCACATGCAAAGACAGGAAAAATCACGCCCGAGCAATGAGTTGTCATGATTTCTCATAGGTGTTTGGGGGATAAACAAGTAGGGTTTTGATCCCTAAATTCTATGAATATGTAATGGGTCGGATAGAATAGGTTGTTGTTGATACTGAGAGAATAGACTAAGAATGAGAGAGAGTTTGTGTCTAGAGGTGTAGGGAGAGTTTTGTAGAGAGAAGCTTGCAATGCAGAGCGGCTAGGAATAATAGAGAAGTACTCATGATGTATCTATTGTAAGAACAATGTGTAAGCTTGAGATGAATTGCACAAAGAATAATAAAGAAGCCATTCATTGTGGATGTATCCCAAATTTTGGTGAACCACGTTAATCACTTTGTCTGAATGTCTTTTTATGTGATTATCCATGCATGTTCTAATTATTCATAACTAGACCTATATCTGTGTAGTAGATGTTTGATGCACAATAAAGATTAATGTTACAATGAATAGTTTATGTTGCAATATGTGTTAAAATGATGTTGTATACTTAAATTTTACTAATTAATCAAGGGAAAGAGATACAAAATATTGCACACAGGATAGATAAGTAATAATAAACATGATGATAGCCTCCTATCTCCTCATCCTTGTAGAAACTTGGTTCATGCATCCCTAATAGACACCTTGGGTGAGACTTCACTTTCATGCAGGTGATTCTGAAAGGGTCGGTGTCTACAGGCTTTGTTGGTTAGATAACTTTAACCTAGGGTCTTAGAACCATGACCAAAAAATAATTTTGTTGTCGGGACCTAGAATCTGTGATTGAGGGAATGTTTTGGAGGCCAACCAAGAAAGAGATCTCATAATGGATAGAAGGGAAGGAATGAGAATTTTCTCAAAAAGATAATAGAAACCCTTGGATGATCGATGAGAAATGGATGCAAAGGGATGTGTACACAAAGCTTCATGAGATTTTCTTTGGTGAATTTTTTATTATCTTAACTGAGTGGTTAGAAAGATTAGTGGAAAAAATTGTAAGGTACTAAAATGCAACACCGAGGAATTGGACTCCTAAGTTGGTAAGGAAGTTAAAATATATAAGTAATAAGAGTTCTCGTGCAATTGATTTCTGGTTGGACGATATATTAGGATGTTATATTGTATAATTTGCAGTGGATTTCACATAATCATATAGTGTTGCAGAGAGGGATTTCTTCAAGGTTCCACGTGGGAGGTTTATGAAATCATTGGGTACCTGGATAAAGATGTTGTTGTGCGACAAGTGCATGATGGAAATGCAGTTTGATTGCTAAGGGGATTCACACACATAGGGAAACCGGGATATGACAAGAGGATAGTCTGAAGGTAAGAAATAATGAAGGAAGAAATGAAGAAGGAAGGGAGGGAGTGAATGCATAGAAATGAATAAGTTGTATCAAAAGAGGAAGATAAGTTTGGAGTACTACCTAGTGGAAGAATGTACAAGAGGCTGATAGAGTAGAAGTAGCCAGAGTAGTGGAGGTAGTGCATTGAGTCAGATTCAACCAACGTCGTCAAGGGGAGGTACTACACAAAACAACATGGAAGGGTTAGACAACAGACTGAGATTGTCTGAGTTCTAGGGAGTTGTCTCGGAGGACCCAGAACAACATATATTCATATGTGAAATAATTTGGGCTAAAAAGAATGTCTAAGATGAGGGTTTAAATATTGCACAGTTGGAAACAAAATTTAGCTATTGTGCATTAGTCTAGTTCATGAAACTGCAAAGTACCACACCTACAGGACAAGAAAGGATGTTAGCAGAAATTAGACAAGCATTGTTGAAAGAGTTCAAGAAAACAAAGTCTAAATTGTAGTACATTGCAGAGTTGAAGGAAATCAAACAAGTACATAATGAGTCATTTTGAGACTATGACCAAATATTTAAGGATCTCATGGTTATATTGACTTTCAAGATTCCTAATCAACAAAACCAAGAATGGTTTATTGCAGGACTACTACCACACATTCATCGGTCGTTGATTCAACAAAAGTTTGCATCGTAGCCTACAACTTTGGATATTGCAATGAAGCTAGATGCATATCCTGTAGGATATGGTGGAGGGATGGTGCAAGTCCATTCATAGTTAGCTTCATTGATGATTCAACTGGCAGAGATTACAAAATGGAAGGAGAAACGGGAACAAGTTTGGTGTACCAAGTGTAGAAATTGTTACCCCCTAGCCTAGGGGTAACTAAGGAGATCATGTATCAAGGCCCATAGGTTGAAAAAATGGAGTGTTGAGAGACACATGGACAAATCATAGCCTTGGAGGGCCCATCTTTTATTCTTCTATGAATCCTACATTTCACCATCAACACCTTTCACCACACCGACCTAGTCCCATAAGACTGTGGGTCTTGCTCCATGAGGTAATGATTCTAGGTATTATGGTATGTATCACTCTGATATTTGAAGCACTTGAATATGTTGCAATGAATATTTCTTGATTTTAAAACGTTTGCTTGGAATTTATGCTCCTTTCCTTGTTTAAACATGGGGAAGGTGACATGTTTCCCTAGTAAGTTGGTTTCCCTTAGGAATAGGTTTTCGTTGGATGGCTCCTTGAAGAGTCATCATCTATCCCTCACCATACTTGTCACTTTCCACACTCTATATGTTTCATCTCCTCACATTTTGGGACTTTCGGTTGCACTGGCCCAAGAAGGGATTGTACCTTACCTCATGGGAAGAAGGGTCTAAAGGCCTAGAGGGTAAAGGTAGTAGGGAAAAGAAAAAATCATATCATTCACCTTTGAGATTCTTTGCCCAAATATCCCCTAGAAAGTAGTGAAACACTTCTCCATAAAGGGGACCTAGAAAAATAATCACTCAGGGTATTAGTTGGGGGATAAGAGGTCTCATCATGATCTAGCCTATCATGATCATGGGTACTTAGAGGTATGACATGTTAGAAAAACAGGATCCAGAGAAATAAAATAAAACAAATGCAGAAATAAAACACATAAGATACACAATACAATAGAGACACATATATACATTGTTCACCCAGTTTGGGCTACATCCACCAGAGAAATTTCCAGGTCCTTCCTTTATTATTATCCAACAAATGAAGGGATACAACCTACAACACATCTGTTGTAACTTCCTCTTCTTTCTCTCACAATATCCTCACTCGGAATACAATATTTTCAATGATCCATAGTCGCAATACATTTCCCTCATAAAAGAGGGTTTCCTTCTAGGGAAAAAAACCCTAACAGAACTTCTACCATAATATATTTGACCTTATAATCAACGGTCCATATTTACTATGAAATTACTATATACATTTACAAGGAAATGTTTCCTTCGGGGGCCCGCTTTCCCTCGGACCCCGCAGGGGGGTAACCCCCCTTGCACTCCCCTGCATGGATGAGTGTACATTATTCTTGGGTGTAAAGTCTTCATGGGCTACAAACATGGCTAAAAACAAAGACCTCTAAATCAAGAAGATAATCAGGCTCCACAACCAACAATCTCCCACTTGGAGACTGATCTCAACAACTCCACCATTGTTGTAAATGTTGGACTATGATCCTTCTTGTACCTTCAAAATGTATCATCTTCATTCTTGAATACCAACTGAAACTGAGCAGGAACTCGGTTTTTCCCTGGTTACTCCCTTAGTTTACATGTATGCAAGATTCTTGCTAGTGTGTATCTTTTCCAACTTCAAATTTCCATCTTCCAAGAGAGATCATATGAAATGGTACATGAGATGTATATGCTTATTATTCAAATGGAAGGTTGATTTATTTTCAATATGAATGGCACTCTCACTGTCACAATACAACCTTCTATTCTCCTATTTATTTACCAATTCCTCCATAAACCTCTGTGTAACCAAATCATCTCTTTACTAGCCTCTATAGAAACAACATACTCTACCTTTGTTGTTGAATGTGCAACAACCTTTTGCAATTTTAAAATCCAACTTACTATTGTTCCACCTATAGTAAAAACATAGCATGTGGTGCTCTTCCTTCTATCTTTATCACCTACAATATCTGAATCAACATATCCCTGTAGAAAAATGTTTGAACCTCCAAAACATAATGCATGAGTAGCAGTACCTCTCAAATACCTGAGAATCCATTTTATTGCCTCCCAATGTTCTTTACTTGGATTGTTCATATACCTACTCACAACTCCCTCTTCATGTGCAATATATGGTCTTATGAAAACCATCGCATAGATCAAGATGCCAACTGTTGATGAATAAGGGACCCTGGACATGTATTCTATCTCCTCCCGTGTCTTGGGACACATTTCCTTAGTTAATTTGAAATGACTGGCCAAAGGTGTACTAATTAGTTTTTCATTATGCATTCTAAACTTCTCCAACACTTTCTCTATGTACTCACCGTGAGACAATGTCAATTTGTGATTTTTACTATCTCTTGTTATTCTCATACCAAGGATTTTCTTTGCAGAACCTAAATACTTCATTGCAAATGAATTAGCTAATTTATTGTTTAGCACATTTATATCCTGCATATTAGACCCTGCAACAAGCATGTCACTTATATACAATAGCAAGATAATATAGCTTCCATTTTCTAGCCTTTTAAAATAAACACAATGATCAGAATGAAATATAATATAACCTTGCTCTGTAATAAACCTATCAAACTTCAAATACCACTTCCTTGGAGCTTTCTTTAGTCCATACAATCTCTTCTTCAACCTGCATACAAAATTCTCCTTCCCTTTGACCTCATACCCGGATGGATGCTTCATATAAATCTCTTCCTCCAAATCCCCATGGAGAAAATTTGTTTTTACATCTAACTGTTCAAGATGCAAATCTTCTACTACCATAAGACTTAAAATAGTCCTAATTGAATTCATTTTAACAATAGGAGAAAATATTTCATCAAAATCCATACCTTTCTTTTGTGCAAACCCTTTTACAACAAGTCTATCCTTGTATCGCTTTTTTCCTCCATCTTCTTCCTTCAACTTGTAAACCCATTTATTCTGCAATGTTCTTTTTCCTGCAAGCAACTGAACTAAGTCCTAAGTCTATTTATTTACCAAGGAATCCATTTCCTCTTTGATGCCTTTCTCCCACTTCTTTTTGGTGTCTACTTGCATCGCCTCTTCATAACATTTTGGTTCACCATAATCAATCAACAATAAATAATACAATGAATGAGAGTATTGTAAATGTGTTGAACCTGCACAGAATAGATCTAGCTATAAAATACTACACACAATTGTAGAGAGAAATTAAGAAAGAAGAAGCGAGAGAGAAATAATGGAAGATTTCTCCAGGTGGAATATTCTCAATTAGTCAAAACTAAAGTGTCAACTGAAGATAATATTATCCAGGTGGAATATTCTCCCCTAAAATATAAGAGACTGGATAATGAATAATTATGAATAATAATCAAGGAAAAACCTTAGGAAAAAGAAATCCTAGGTGTGTGTGAAGTAACTCCAACACCCGCCGCCCCCCCCTGAACATCACTATGGTGAAAATAAATAATGGGTCATGACAATGAGGCCATGTTAGGTACCCAAATACAAAAGATACACTAAAAATAAAGTGAGGAAAGAG
>SNQJ01S0018593.1:9082-72008 GCA_010110895.2 Picea sitchensis | reverse complement strand
GTCCTTTACCTCTGGGGTGGACCTTTCTAGATGTACTTCTCTCAGTGTGGCCACTGACGCGACCACGATTCTGCATCTCAGGTTCATGCTGCATTTGTCGTTGTAGGTCAGATAGGCTCTGCAGTAGAACTGCATTAATTTCAGTTTGCTTTTCTTTTTCTTTCATCATCCTTTCATTATCGACCTTGCAGCTTTGCAATTCGACCATAAGACTCCTCACCGTCTCAGCTAAGTCTGGAGGGGTTCTTATTTCTCTTATTTCATCAGACTCTTCGTCTCTGTTGTGGGAGCCTTCTCCCACCTGGAGATTTGTCCCCCATCAGAATAGGAGGACCTTTTCATGCATCCAATGAATAATAGACTGCTTTTGTGGCGGCCATGTGATGTGATGCTCCTGAATCTACGATCCAAACATTGGGAGAGGAGTTTATGGCAATCAAGGCATGGATAGAATTGCCTTTCTTGGGATTCTGATCTTCTGGATTCTTCTTCTTGGCACCCTCGGTGACGCGATCTCCAAAGTTGTTTTTCTGAAGTATTTGAGTCATTAGATCTAAAAAAAAATTGCATGCATGTGGATTCTTGATGGAATCCTTTGTGACAGTATGTGCATTTCTCCCCTTTTCTTCCCTTTTCCCCTTTGGATCCGGAGGCATCGGTGAAAGGTTTTGAGTACCCTTCCTTCTTTGGATTTGCATGAGCTTTCCTTTTTCCTTTATATTTATATTTATAATATTGATGGCTTCCATATTTCACAGTAAGTGCATGCGCCTTTGGGCCTTTGATTTTTCCCATGTTGATGAGCTTGGTTTTCTCTTATGTCAAGGATTCAATAAAGTCCTCAAGAGAAGGCATCTTCCAGGTGGCTCCTGAGGTGAATCTGATTGAATGGAATGTGGACACGAACAAAGATAATTTAGGACCAAGTTTGGAGAGACTGGTGAGAACCATTTGTTTCTCCTCCCTAGATTTATCAACCCCGCAAGCTTTGAGTTGCGACAATAAATCCCTTAATTTTGTAAATAAATATTGGATATTGTCGAAGCTTTTTAGATCTAATGTGAGAAATTCCACCTCTTGCATGTGTCCCCTCATATAATCCTTTTTTCCAAATATCCCTTCCAAGGTGGTCCAACCTTCATTGGGAATATTACAGGAGGATATGTGAAAAAGGAGATCGGGAGAAATAAGACTGCAAATTGTTCTGAATGCTTCATCTATTCGATTTAAGTACTTGGATTTTTCTATGGTTGATGTCAATTTTGTTTCTGTATTCAAGGTTAACATGTACAATCCTATTGTTTGGATATGTATGACAATTTTCTCCTTCCATGCAAAGCAATTGTAAGGTGTAAGAATGAATTCTTTTTGGAAATCCATCTTTTCGTTTTCTTCAATCTTTTGTACCTGCAAAAAAAATTGATGTAGATTTTGCTTAGAATTTCGTCATCTCTGATACCATATAAATGTGTTGAACCTGAACAGAATAGATCTAACTAGAAAATAATACACACATTTGCAAAGATAAATTAAGAAAGAAGAAGCAAGAGAAAAAGAATGGAAGAATTCTCATTAACCGTAATGAATAATGAATAATTTACACATGATATACTCTGTATAACTCAATAAATGCGCATTGGAGGAGAACCAATGTGCCATGGTGGTGGTATAGAGTGATCTGGACACACACCAATAGTTACAGGAGTGAACTTTCACCTAGTCTAGTCTCTCAGGCAGTTACGGGAGTGAACTGCCACCTAGCTGAGTTAATCAGTCAACCAGTCTTCAATTAACTAACTGAAACATAGTGTAGTGAGCAGTATATCAAGGAATAAAGGGTAATGCACCATTCTGGTGATGAAACCAAGGCAAGTGTGCATTATCATGGTGATGATATCAATGTTGCATGGTGACAAAACCAATGCAACATCTAGACTCAACTCTACTAGTCAAACTAAAGTGTCAACTGAAGAGAATATTCTCCAGGTGGAATATTCTCCCCTAAAATATAGGAGACTGGATAATGACTAATTATGACTAATAAACAAGGAAAAAACTTAGGAAAAATAAATCCTAGGTGTGTGTGAAGTAACTTCAACAAGTATCGTTTAGGGAGTCTACTTAACCTGGTAGATATTCTAACAACACTTGCAGGAGTTTGAGGTACTTGTTTCTCCTATTGTTGTACAATTTGATTTCCCGGTACCTTTGGAGTTTCTTTTTCAGTAATCTCATCAAGCATTGTGTATTCTAGTTTTTTGTTTTCTTGTATATTTCCCTGCAACTAATCTTTGTACACAACCTTCTCATTGAATATGACATCTCTACTCCTAATAATTTTGTGATTTTCATAATCCCATAAGAGATAACCAAAATAATTAACATTGTTACCAATAAAGGTACACTTCTTGGATTTTGCCTCAAGCTTTGTTCTATTTTCTTTATCAATATGGACAAATTCTTCACAATTGAAAGTGTTCAAAAAAGAATAGTTTACATTTTTACATGTCCATGCCTCCTCTGGAATTCCACCATCCAAATAGATTGAAGGACCTCTGTTTATTAAGTAAACAACATTATCTACAACATCTACCCATAATTTTAAGGGAAAACCATCATGCAATCTCATACTCCTTGCACGCTCCATGATTTTCCTGTTCATCCTTTCTGACACACCATTTTCTTGTGGTGTTCCTGGAACTGTCTTCTCTCTATGAATCCCATGGTATGAACAGTAATCATCAAACTCTTTGATGCAATATTCACCTCCATTTTCTGATATGAGACACTTAAACCTTTTTCCTGTCGCATTCTCAACAAAATATTTCCATTTCTTAAAAGTATAAAAAACATCAGATTTTTGTCAAATGCAATAAACCCATTTTTTTCTAGTTGCATCATCAATAAAAGTAACATAATAATGAGATCCACCAAGAGATGATACCTGATTTGGTCCCCATACATATATATGCACAAGCTCTAACCTTTCACTCTTCTTTTATTTTCCAACTCTGAGAAATCTGACTCTCTTCTGTTTTCCATAAACACAATGCTCACAGAAATCCAAATCAATTTGTTTAAGATCTGGGAACAAATTTATTTTGTGAAATATTTGCATCCCATTCTCACTCATGTGTCCAAGACTATGATTCCACAGTGTTGTATCCACTCCTGTAGAAGCTAAAGAGATAAAAGAGTCAGTATTACCAATACATAAATACAATGTACCTACTTTCTATCCTTTTTCTATCACCACTGATCCTTTGGCGACCTTCCACATCTTATCTGTAAATATGGATATACAACCTTCACTTTCTAGCTTCCCTATTGAAATTATATTTTTCCTTAGATATGGAACATGTCTTACCTCTTTCAACAACCATTGGTTTTCATTCCTTTGATTTATTTTTACCTTTCCCATTCCAACAATTTTGCATAGTGCATCATCACCCAAATGAACCTGTCCAAAATCACCTTGAACATAATCTAGAAAATGTTTCCTATGGGGTGTAGCATGAAATGAAGCCCCTAAATATACTACCTAAGACTCAAAAATATTATCTAAAGAAAGAATCAAAGCATCTTGTAACACATCACCTGTTACATTTGCTTCCTAATTTTTCTCCTGATGTCCATCTCTTTGTTTCTTTGGAGCTCTGCATTCTTTCTTCAGATGTCCTTTCTTCCCACAATTCCAACACTCTATCTTTCCAAGTCTGGATTTGGATTTTCCCTTCCTAGAATTCACGTGGTTCCCTGAGACCTTTCCTCTATCCTTTTTTCTACCCCTATTCTCCATGTTGAACGCATTACTTGATGTCTCACCTGTTCTTTTCCATTGCATTTCCTCATTAAGGTTAACACCAACACCATCATCAAATTTTAAATTGCTTGAACCTGAGACAGAGTTACTTACAACCATGACCAAGCTGTTCCAACTTTCTGGCAATGAGCACAAGATTAGAAGAGCCCTGACCTCATCATCAAATTCCAGTTTTACAGAACTTAGTTGATTAGTAACCATATTAAATTCATTTAAATGATATGCAACAGACCCACCTTCTGACATATTCAGATTAAATAATCTCTTCATTAGAAATACCTTATTGGACCCTGAGGGTTTTTCATACAGTTTATCCAATGTGTCTATCAGCTCCTTTGTTGTCTTTTCTTTCGAAATATTGAAATCCATTGACGCTTCCAGGCTCAACTGTACCGTTCCTAGAGCCTTTCTGTCAAAAATCTCCCATTCTTCATCCTTCATGGCTGCTAAATTCTTTGTTATTCCACCCAATTGTAGGAATAGATCCTTCTGATATAAATAATCGTTCATGTGCATCTTCCATAACTGGTAGTTTTGGCCATTAAATTTATTGACCCTAAACTTTCCATCTTCCGCCATTTCTCCCACTCAAACTAGGAACCCTCTTTTCCTGCGAGTTACATTTTGCTCTGAGACTAGTTGTTAGAAAAATAGGATCGTGAAGCAATAAAATAAAACAAATGCAGAAATAAAACAGAGAAGATACACACTACAATAGAGACATAGATATACGTGGTTCACCCAGTGTGGGCTACGTCCACCAGAGAAATTGTCAGGTCCTTCCTTTATTATTATCCAGCAAATGAAGGGATACAACCTACACCACACCCATTGTAACTTCCTCTTCTTTCTCTCACAATATCATCACTCAGAATACAATATTTTCAATGATCCATAGCCGCAACACATTTCCCTCATAAAAGAGGGTTTCCTTCTAGGGAAAAAAACCCTAACATAGCTTCTACCATCATATTTGTGACCTTATAATGAATGGTCTAGATTTACTATGAAATAACAATATACATTTACAAGGCAGTTTTTCCTTCGAGGGGTTTGCCCCTAAACCCTCATCGAGGGTTCGCTTGCCCCCGAACCCTACAGGGGGGGTAACCCACCCTGCACTCCCCTGCATGGATGAGTATACATTCTTCTGGGGTCTAAAGTCTTCATGGGGTATAAACACAACTGACAAAAAATACCTTTGAATCAGGAAGATAATCAAGTTCCACAACCAACATGAAATTACCATCATCTGGTCACCAAACCAGGGTAGTGGCTCTCAGTTGCATGACTCAGGGAAAGGGGTCTCATCACAAGCCAAAATTCTCATTTTCACAAATTATTTGTGAATGACACTGTCATATCTAGACACCAAGCCAGGACACTGGCCTCCACCTAGTTCCTTTAAATATAAAAGAATAAAAAAGGGAAAGGCTTAAGAAAATGGAAATAAGTGGGCTTGGAAATATTTGCATCATGGATGAAGGACCACTCATCCTCTACAAAGGAACCCATAGGTAATACAATACAAAAAAATGTATGCCATGGAACCCATTCCCAAGAGTTTACCCTAAATGACCAGTTTAGACATTCATCTAATAATCAAAGGACCAGTTCGGACCTTCATGAGGGCCTAAAGCCCATGGATTGACACGGAAACCCCAAGCATGGGGCATGACATGGGTGACTGATTTTCACATTGAAGAAGGAAGTTGATGCCTTTGGAGGCACTCTAAAATACCTAGATAGATGATCAACACCATTGTTCATTGGGACGATGGCCTTTGGAGGCCTAGAGACCACTCACCTAGCCCATGATGTCATCATTGAGGGGCTAGGGTTTCATGGAGATAATTTTCTGGTAAAAGAAATTTAAATTTTCACAACTTTTGGTATATGATGCCATGATTAGGCCCTAGGAGGCACAATATTCTACTATTTATGGATGGACATCCCACACTTGAGCTCAACGTCACCCTAGTAGGGTTTTAATGATGTAATTTTGTAAAATTGAATTAAAAGGGAAAATTTTGTAAGGTCGACCCTGTTTTAATTAGTTAATAACATTTTAATGTGCTAAAGGTGATATAAAAACACTTAATTGACATTCATTTTCATCATAAATCTCATTCTGAGAGAAGAGGACTGAAATTTGCGCCATAGTTGGGGTATATTGGCTGAAATAGTGATCAAAACCACTCTTGGAGTCTCTTTACTTGCAAATTGAATCATTTTGGTGAAAACATCTTGCAATCTAGGGTTTAATGGTTTCATTATTCTTGGTGAAGTAAGTAAATCTGCATTTTGTCATTTCATTTGAATGGTTATTGTATATTTTCTTCTCATGATAAAGATTATGAAATTGCATGCTTAATAAATCCTAGGAGTAAATAACTTAAGGTGTTACTTCTTTACTCTATATTTGTGTGTATTTGTTAAAGGTGATTTACATTTCCAAGCTTCTAAATCTCTAAAGTGCTAGCACTTTAGAATCCTTGATCAATTGTATTGCATTAAAACATATTTTCTAATAAATATAAGAAGAAGGAGGCGCTAGGGCCTAGAGGAGCCTACACCCTAGTTAGCTCCCCTTCTCAAAACTTGGATCCTAGGAAGACTTAAGGTGATACTCTCCCTAGATCCATTATTTACTTAGATTAGTAATATCATTATTGTTATTTTCTCCAAGTGAATTCCGCCACCTCTTGACTCCACCCATTAAGGCACTAGTCTTCACCTCTTCCTCCTTGAGAAATCAACCAGCATTCAAACCTTGATCTTCTACCTTTACTAACTAAAACTAACACTAACCTAGCCTAGAAAGATAAATTTATCGATGTTATTATAATTGTTTTCTACAACCATAGTAGAGCACAAATTTTGTTCCATATTCAATGCTTATTTCTAGCTAAGCACTTCGGATTTTGTTTACGAAAATATATTATCATTCTAGGTGACAAATGCTATATTTTCATGGTATTTAAAACCATTTTCTGAAGATAATTATTGTAGTTGTTACATATTTCTCATTTTTGTTGTAAACTTATTAATTGTTTCACTTGCTTATCAGCTAGCATACATTTCACTTGTTTATTGTCTTATTGAATCATTAACATCATTTTCTGCTTAAAACTTCCATATATATGTTTGTTGTCTTGTTCTGGGAAGGTACACTTCATCTTTTACATTTTTTTCATCCCCTTGAGACACAAACCTTGTCATATCCTTTGAATTGAGTGACCAGTGAGAGGGGAGTACCTTTAGCCTTGCCTTAGTTCACCAACCCTTTAGGTCACTAGCGATGCCTCACTTGGGTTAGTTTCTTCCTACTCCTAAAAGAAAGAGATTTCCTATTGAGGTGATAGTGATAGGCCATCCCCTTGTTACGCCAATCTCCCTTACTTGTCTTAGGATTTGGGGAAAGTACAGATTGTGTGATAACATTTTTGGTGCCGTTGTCGGGGAAAATTGAGTTAATTTTCCTTGAAAGACACATTCTTGGTAATATTTTTCCTCAAATCCTTCTTACTTTAAAAGCTTACTTGGCGACTCCACTGAGGGTGATTCCCTCTTTTCCCTTTGATAATCCCTAGAAGGATTATTTCATGACTCCGCTAATGAAAAATCCAACTATGGATTCTCAATGGGACCTGGGTAATTTCAAATATTTGGATATGAGTGCCCCGATGCATGGCTGAAAGATATGAAAATTGGATCCCAAGATTCACTGGTAGTGATATGGATAGTGATGAAGAACACATGAATAATTTTTGGGATTTCTTTCATCTCCGCCCTATCAGTGATGATGTTGAATATATGGCCATGAAACTCTTCTCTGCCACTCTTCATGATGATGCTAGAGTATGGTATGATAGTCTCCCTAATGCCAAAATCACATCCATGGATAAACTAGAAGAGATATTCCTTAAAAGATAGAGTGTCAAAGAGAATATGTACTTATTGTAAAATGAACTCATTGGCATAAAAAATAATGAGAGTGAAACCACTGAGGAATTCCATACTAGATTTGAGAGGTTGTTACAACAAATCCCTAAAAGATCTCACCCAGGAAATGAATACCTAATATTCCTCTATACCAGGAATTCTCAGGGAAATTAGCATTCCTCCTCAATGAAAAGGGCGCAAGGACAATCCAATAATCATATGGCATGGCTACAAAAATTGAATTAAATATTTCCTCCACCAGGAAGGAACATTTCTCTGATCTAGAAGTCAAGGTTGATAACCCTGAGGATACCCCATATATTCTTAGACCAGAAAATGTAGCTTCCATTAACATCTTTGTTAAAGAATTTAATGAAAGGTGGGTACCAATATTCAAAAAATATCTTGAAGAAAGGGTTCTTGATGAAGGTTACCAATCCCAGAAGGAAAAGCAATAATTTACTCATAATTCTACCAAAGATCACAAGGATCTGATTGAAGAAAAAGAGATTGAAGATGCCAATCATGAGGATAAAGTGTTGATGAATTCTCCTCCATCCAATGAATCCATCCAAGATCATATTCTTCCTACACAATAATAAGAGAATGAGTTCAATCATTTTCCTTTCAGGTTTTTTGTGATGCCCTATTCTATGATTTAGAAGGTGAAGAAGTGAAGGAATCCTTGGACAAGCCAAACCCTTCATATTGTAAAGAAGGTGAAGATATGGTTGAAGAGGCGAGTCATGAGGATGAAGTACTAATATCTTCTCTTACATTTTATGAATTCATCCAAGTCTTTGTCACTCCTACACAAGAAGAAGTGAATATGGTAAGTTGTTTCCCTTTCCAAGATTTTGATGATGCATTATTTTGTGATTTGGAAAGTGAAGAAGTGTTAGAGGAATCCTTAGATGTACTAAGACCTTGATGTTATGATAAAGGTAATGACATGGTTGATAATATTGATGAGTTCATACGTGTTGGACTATGTAAATGGGATTTGGTTGGTCATGATGGCGATCCCATTTATGATATGGAAGGACATTTTCAATTGTTTCCTTTACAACTACCATATGAGACTGCTATTGATTCATACATTTGGCAACAAGGAGATGATACATTTACATATATATTGAAAACACCAAAGGATGAATTAATGCAATGTACTCATGATTATTTCTGGTCATACCTTGAGGATTTTGATGAGTATTATTTTGAGCACTTGGATCTATTTTATGAAGAACATTTTCAAGCATCATTGTGCTCTAACTTTGATGAGGGTCAGGATATTGTCTCCCTAGATTAGGATGTTTGTGATAAGAATTTATAACCTCTGTTATTATCATCTTGTTGTTCTACTATATATATAGTTGGGGGTTTCTTTCATGATAGTCACCTGCCTGTCATACATGATTTTTTTCAACCTTTGGTTGGTTGTAGGATTTTTCAGTTTCATGTACAAAATCAACAAGCCTTTGGTTGGAAGTTAAGTTTTACCTCTAGGCCCGGTTTCATCCCTTACCTTGCGTGCCCTTTTTCCATAGGCAACCAAAAGATAATAGGTCTTTCTCCATGAGGTAATGAGTCCATGTATCATGGTATGTATCACTCTGATATTTGAAGCACTTTAATATGTTGCAATGAATATTTCTTGATTTCGAAATGTTTGCTTGGAATTTATGCTCCTTGCCTTGTTTAAACCCAGGGAGGGTGACATGGTGCCCTAGTAAGTTGGTTTCTGTTAGGAATAGGTTGCCACTGGATGGTTCCTTGAAGAGTCATCGTATGTCCCTCACCATACTTGTCACTTTTCACGCTCTATCATTTTCACCTCCTCACCTTTTGGCATTTTTGGGTGCATTGAACCAAGAAGAGATTGTACCTTACCTCATGGGAAGAAGGGGCTAAAGGCCTAGAGGGTAAATATAGCAGGGAAAAGACAAAATCCTATCATTCACTTTTGATATGCTTAACCCAAAGATCCCTGAGAAAGTAGTGAAATGATTCTCCACAATAAATAGGGGACCTACAAAAATAATAACTTAGGGTGTTAGTTCGGGGATAGGAGGCCTCATCACGAGCCAACCTATCATTATCATAGGTTCTTAGCAGTAAGACACTACCATCATTTGGTCACCAAACCAGGGTAGTGTCTCTCAGTAGCATGATTGAGGGAAAAGGGGTCTCATCATGAGCCAACCTTCTCATTTTTGCAAAGTATTTGTGAATGACACCATCATACTTAGACACCAAGCCAAGACAGTGGCCTCCACCTAGTTCCTTGAAACATAAAAGAATAAAAAAGGAAAACGATTAAGAAAATGGCAATAAGTGGGCTTGGAAATATTTCTATCATGGACGAAGGACCACTCACCCTCTACAAAGGAAACCATAGGTAAGACAATACAAACCCTTGTATGTTATGAACCCCATGCCCAAGAGTTTATCCCACATCATATCACATGCATACAAGACTGGGATTGGTTCCATCGAGGAAACACCATAAAAATAGGGGTTATTGACCTGATAGGACATCTTGAGACCCTTTCCAAACTTAAATTTGGAAAGTGGTATAACGTCTTTGAGAATTTGTTTAAGTTAGGGGGGTTTGATTCACATGTTCGGGTGCTTTGATTATTAGATGTAATTTTCTTGCCATGATACTTGTGACTTATGGACCTCTAGAGGATGTACTTGTTGTCTTCATAGGAGTTTTCTTGGTGGACAGGTATTCATGAGGAAATTACCAATTCAGACCTTCATGAGGGCCTAAAGCCCATGGATGGATGTTGAATGTTAAGCCCTAATATTGGCTCATTACCACTTAATTGGGGCATATTAGATTAGTAATGTTATTTTATTTATGTCGGCTTTAGGCCATTAGTTGTAATTTATATTAGTAATGTTATTTTATTTGTGTCGGCTTTAGGCCATTAAACCTCCTAGTCTCCTATATATACCAAGGAGACATTTTTTATTATTAAACCCTCCTAGTCTCCTATATATACTAAGGGAGACATTTTCATTTTGAATCATCTTGTACTCTGAAACATTTAAGAGTAGTAAAAGGAGGTTGCCCCCAAGAGGCTTATTATCTGAAATTATCTCTTTCGCTCTTGAGTACTTTTGTTTGTTTTTCTTATGCTATATTGATGTTTGGTTCCAACATATGGTAATCGTGAGCTCAAGGTCTTGGGGTTTCACCTACATCTGAGACACCTGAATTCTTTGCTATAACTTTTTTTCTACAACGCCTAAGAGGAACGGCTTAACGGTATTTAGAATATGGATCAAGGTACGTTGGTTAAAATTCAGCTTATGAGGACTTATACTCTAGGGAGATACAGCCGGTACAATATAGTCTTGGAATCATCCCAAATTGAGTCATTGTGTAATCTTTCTATAAAACTTTTCTATAATGTTTCAGACCCCGAACTCCGGAGAAAATTTACCGAAATTAGTATTTATCTGTGGAAAAAATTTCAGCTTCTGTCTCATCTGAATTTGTAGATACACCTGTGGTAAGATAGGGTATCCGACTAGCCCCATTGACTAGTCTCAAGAAGGTGTTCCAAGTAAAACCATCATAACTTCTTCCCTAGAACATCCAAATTGAATGTAATCTGGTTTCATTGATCGTGGACAGTCTGTAGTATTTGGGTGTGAGTTTCTGAATTTTATATTATCAATTATTTTGTGTGGGGCACACTATACAAGTGGAGATCTCCTGAAAGGCTGCACCCCGGCAAGTTGTGGGGAAGTTACCATAAATTCCACTGGTATCCAATTTTGATCAGACCTGTGGCATTGCAGAAGAAATATCGAGAAATATAAGAGAAATTTTCATACCCGTAAGGGCCACCAGAGATAATAGAATGTACCATTGTCTAAAGGTAATCCACCAAAATCAAGTGTTCATTAGCGGATACTTGGCCAACACATGCCACCAAAAGTGTGGAACTTTCATTGACCAAATAATCCTCTCGACAATCCTACTTGGACTCTTTGATGAAGGGTGAAGAAATTTGTAGGGACATAAATGGTTTACAAAATAATATAGTAACAAAAAGATGAACTACAAGAGATGGAAGCTAAGCTTGAGTCAAAGATGGATGGTTTAAAAGAGATAATTTTGCTATTGAAAAAAAAATTTCAGAATAGAGAAGACACCGAAGCGAAAAATGCATCCCATGAAATTCAAGTGATGAGGACAATAAATCAAGGTGAATCAACAACTAAGAATGGAGAAAATCCAACTTTTGGGTTGAAGACCAACCACGCTCCTATGATCGATATGAGGAATTTCCATGGCAAGACCCAATCACATGGATATTCTCGGGATGGAGTAATTTCATCCTGCTAGTGTGCCACATACACAAAAGGTACTTATTTATTCTTTACGAACCCAATCACTTGTTTGGTATCGATGGTTTTATTCTCGCAAATCACTTGTCACTTGGACAATTTTCACTGGAGAAATGGGAGCATCATCACACCTGCGTGAGGATACAAGGAGCACACCTTCTTTAGCCAATTGATAGATCTCGCCAAAAGGGTTCAAGCATCGAAAGTTGTTTTACTTGAGAACTTCCAAAGATTGAATATAAAGTAACTGATATTCCGATGAGCCCTTTATTGATGTATTCATAGGAACTCAAAGCATTAACATTCAACATGAGGTTCTACTTTGGGAACCCAAATCAATCGAGAATGATTTATGCAAGAAATGTTGAAGCAAAAACATGGAGCTGCAATACCAGAAGGACCCATCCTAACATCTATAGAGAGGAACAATGTTCCTTCTTCTAAAACACTCAACCTGCTGTTGACACCTCAACAATTGAGAAAAGAAAAAGGTGCTATTTATGCTTTACCAGACAAACAAGGGACACAAGTGTGAAGCACAAGAAATTATTCTACATAGATTGTAAAGAGCAGCTGAAGAACAAGAACATGAACCATCTCAAGGTGTCTAGAAGCAATTCTCATTCCAAGAGTTGGACTCCCATATACTACATGAATGCATTAATCGGAATTAGCACTCCCTCAAACCCCTCAAAGATTGAAGGATACATCAAAAAAGAAAGGTATTAGTCCTAATTGATTCTAGAAGTACCTATAATTTCATTCACCATAAATTAGCCAAAGATCTCAATTGCTTTGTATATCCAAATACAAAGTTTTAAGTATCAGATCAGTAGATGAGTGAACCAACACTGTTCGTGAAAATGCAATAAGATCAATCTTACTATGGGGAATATGTAATGAATAGTCCAACGGATTGCTATACCCATGGTGGAAAGTGCATTGTAATTAGGAATCCAATGCCAATCATAGAACGAAGTAGTTTCTAATTTTCAAGAACTTTCATGAAATTTTATCTAAGGAAAAGAAATTGAGCTTAGAGGGTAATCACAGGAAGCCCCAGAAGGATAAGCCCTAACGGCATGACAAAATTATTGGAAAAAGGGAATCAAGGCAGCCATTGGGTATCAATCCATGCTCTACCTAGACGTTCAAACATCTAAGACATCTATTCCTCAAGACTCCAAAGTTGATCATTGATACATTCCAAAGTATTTGAAGATATTCCAGTTAGCTCCCACCCCACCTCTAAATCATGATTTCGCTAAAATTCAATCAATTCCTCGGAGTTTTCCTCCTAACATCAGCCATGCAGATACCCTTATGCTCAGAAGAGAGAAACGGTTTCATGGTTGAATAAAGGTTAGAGGATGGCATTATTAGATCCCAGCCAAAGTTCTTACTCTGCACCAGTTGTTATGGTATTCAAGAAAGATAACCATGGCGTATGTAAACTGTGATTATAGAGAGCTCAACAAGATCACTATTAAAGATAAGTTTCCCATTCTCAAGTGATTGATGAATTGTTGATGAACTACATGGAGCACTATATTTCACAAAATTGGATCCTCCGCTCGGTAATCAATCGCATCGTGAATGAAGGAAGAAGATGTCCCAAAACAACATTCCGAACTAATCAAGGCCATTGGCGAATTTTGGTCATGCCTTTTGGCTTTACAAATGCGCCTTCCACATTTTAAGGATTGATGAATTCCATTTTGAAGCCCCTTCCTTCCTAAAATTTGTGTTAGTATTTTTGATGATACACTAATCTATAGAAAATCTTGAGGATCATGTGCAACATGCTGACAAGGTGCTGGCTAAACTACTAAAGGAGAAACAACTATATGCTAAACCATCCAAATGTTTCTTTTGGAGTAAAAAGAGGTAGAGTATTTGGGTCATATTGTATCTCAAGAAGGTGTCAAGGTAGACCCCAACAAGATTAAGGCCAAGATGGACCTGACGATTCTGAAAACATTAAAAAATCTTAGAGGATTTTTGGGTTTGACAAAGCTACTAACAGTAAGTTTGTTTGGAACTATGGAGAATAGCAAAGACCTTTAACGGCACAACTAAGAAGGATGCATTTTCTGCTGACTCAATGAGGCAACTAAAGCTTTTGAACAACTTAAACAGGCGATGTACGTACTATGTTCTGATCCACACGTGACTTCACAAAAACCTTTATTATGGAATGTGATGCCTCGGAAATGGAATTGGTGTTGTCTTAATGCAAGAAGGAAGTACCGGTTTCTTTGAAACTCCACCACTCAAGGGAAGGGACTTTACACAAACCCATTTATGAGGCTGGAAATGATGGCAATACTACATGCATTGAAAAAATGGAAGGCCCTTACCTAATTGGTAGTCACTTCAAGGTCAAAACATCATGATAGTCTTAAATACTTCTTGGAACAAAGACTATCTCTAAGAACAACAAAAAATGGTAACCAAGATATTGGGCTATGATTTTGAAATCATCTTATGGGGAAGTAAAATGTTGTGGCGTGATGCACTCTCAAGAAAGGATGAAGATGTTGAGGCTCCTTTGTGTTATCTCATCATCCAACCCGATTGATAATAGAAGCAAGGGATGAATGGAAAAATGACGAAAAAGTGTGGACTCTCATTCAAAGGTTGTGCCAGGATTCCAAAGTTGCATCAGATACATTTTACATGGAAAAAATGATTCACCATGGTACAAAGATCACTTATATTTATGTGGGCAAACCCCATCCCAAAAACAAAAGGTACTATTGGAATTGCACGACCTCCAAAGAGGGGAGGGCACCCTGGATTTTTGAAAACCTACCTATAGAGCTCAAGAAAGGATTTTTGGGATGGGCTTAAAAATGATGTTCAAAGGTTTCCATGGGCGATCGTGTGGTTTGCCAACAAAATAAGGTGGAAACAATTAAGACCCCGTGTCTTTACAACCATTATCCATCCCAAGTCGTAATACTGGAGGAGGTTTCCATGGATTTCATCACCGTGGTTACCAAAGTCCAAGAAAGAGTGCGTCATCATGATGCATTGTTGATAGATCCATCTGGCATGTACACTTTTTTGAACTCTCTCACCCCTTCAAAGTTAGTACGCTTGCCACCACATTCATGGAGACACTAAAGCTACATGGCAGCCCAAAGATTACCAGCGACAGAGATCCTATATTCATTGGACATTTTGGACATAATTATTTTCTTGTTTGGGTAATTCTCAATTGGCTCATAGTTCATCCCATCATCCCTAACTGGATGGACAAACCGAGATAGTGAACAAATGTCCTGGAAGGATACCCCGTTGTTTTGTCTCCTCGAGCAAACAAAAAACACAATGGTTCAAATGGTTACCCTTGGCGTATCGGTGGTATAACACTTCCTTTCACACCGGCAACAAAAATTTCATACCCTTACGGCGGCACTTTTATGGATACCACCCTCCTTCCATCACTTCTCTAAAAGAAAAATCTAAGGTTCAAGCAAGTGGAAGATCACATCAAGAATCAACAAAAAATTCTCCAAATCTTAAAGGACAACCCCATCCATGGTACATAATCGCATAAAACAACAAGTAGATCAACATCGTAGTGAATAAAGTTTGTAGGAATTGCATTTTAAGACCACAACCATACAAACGATGTCCCCAAGCAAGCCAAGAAGGATAATAAATTATCACCAAAGTACCATGGCCCTTATAAGGTGTTGCAAAAAATTGGTACTATGGGATACAAATCGGAGCTACCTGCATCTTCAATGGTAGTGCTTCCATGCTCTTGGCGCTTTGGCAAGTTATAGGCTAATAAGTTCCCAGTTCAAACTGTATTGCTATAACTTGACGAGGAAGGTAAAATTATATTGTAGCCTGAAGCCATCAATCGGCACAAGAATTCGGCATCTAAGGAATAGATCCATTTCGGAGAATCACATTAAGTGGAGGAAACTACCTATCGAAGATTCCACTTAGGAAGATGAGTCTTATACGTAGCATCCAGAGTTACTCAAGTGTTGCGACAACACTTGTCTCAAGGGAGGCATGTTAAGCCCTAATATTGGCTCTGCTATTACCACTTAATTGGGGCATATTAGATTAGTGTTATTTTATTTTTATGTCGGGCTTTAGGCCATTAGTTGTAATTTAGATTAGTAATGTTATTTTTATTTATGTCGGTTTTAGGCCATTAACTCCTAGTCTCCCATATATATACCAAGGAGACATTTTCTACTTGAATCATCATGTACCTCTGAACATTTACAAGTGTGCTGGATTGCCCCTCAAGAGGCTTATTATCCGGAATTATCTCTTTTTCAAGGCTTTGTGCAATTTCTTCCTAAGTGTCGGCTGATATATTGATGTTTGGTTCTAACATTGAAACCCTGCCCTGGCATGACAGGGGTGACTAATTTTCACATTGAAGAAATAATTTGTTTCCTTTGGAGGCACTCTCGCAGACCTAGACGGATGAAATCCACCATTCTTCACTAGGATGATGGCCTTTGGAGGCCTAAACACCACCACCTAGCCCATGACGTTATCATTTGGGGGCTAGGGTTTCAAGGAGGTGATGTTCTGGTGAAAGAAAGGTGCTTGGCACAACGTTTGGCAATCGATGGTGTGATTAGGCCCCTAAAGGCCCAACATCCACCATTTAGGTTGGGCATCCTACCTTGGAGCTCAACGCCACCCTAGAAAGGGCATGATGTCATCCTACTAGGGTTTTATTGATGTAATTTTGTAAAATTGAATTAAAAGTGGTAAATTTTGTAAGTTTGGCCCTATTTTAATTATTTAATGACATTTTAATGTGTTAAAGGTGATATAAAAACACCTAATTGACATTCATTTTCATCATAACTCTATCAGGAGAGAAGAAGACTGAAATTTGCACCCAGAAGTTGGGGTATATTGATTTGAACAAAGGATAA
Source organism: Picea sitchensis (assembly GCA_010110895.2). Classification (NCBI taxonomy): domain Eukaryota; kingdom Viridiplantae; phylum Streptophyta; class Pinopsida; order Pinales; family Pinaceae; genus Picea; species Picea sitchensis. Next base: position 54,947 of record SNQJ01S0018593.1, on the reverse strand, counting down.
AATTCACTCTCATCGGTAACATTGAATCATTTTGATGAATACATGTCAATCTAGGGTTTTATGGAGCGATTAATTTTGGTGAAGTAAGCGTTGGTATTGAACAAGCAACTAATGCGGTTGGATGATTGCTTTTCGTCTCTTTGATGGCAACAACGTAAATGCGGATATGCGTAATTTGGGATTTGACGAAAAGCATCGTGAGGAACAACATTAAAGCGCATTGAAGAAAACGCTACGCTAAATGGTTTACGAGAAGAAGGAAGATGGTGACCTTTGGATCCCATACAAATTCTGAAGTACAACAGTCACGACCGCGGTTGCGGTGTGGGAGATAAGCCATCGGAGAATCGGGATCGGGATTTCATAATGCAAAGAACAATGATTCGCTGAAACCCCAAATCGCGATATAGCGATTTCACATTTGATCGCGAACCTGCTAATCAAGTAGGACTGGACCGCTTCCATTTGTATGGACACGCGCCTGTGAGGCCTTATCAAAATTGGATCGACCCCATAATGCAAAGAACAATGACAACGAAAACCCCTCAAATCGCTGATATGCATTTCACATTTGATCGCAGCTGTTAATTTAAGAAGTAATCTAGACCGTCTATCCATTTGTGTGGACGCTGGTACCGCTAAAGTTAAGGTGAAATCCCTCGACGGGATCTCGACCGCCTTCATTCTGCCTAGATACATGGCGTCGCTAAAGTTAAGGTGAATTCCCGACTGAATTTGAACCGTCTGATCAACATGAGATCTAGACCGCTGATCCAACTCACATCGGTAGACCAAGTCACCCAGGGACATGTGGCACAATCGAGGTGATGACAGGTTTCAGGTAGATCTAACACTTTAGGTTCATGCAATTCATGAATCAGAGAGACACGCGGCGTGACCTAACACGGTCAAAACCATGAGTGACGCCAGCCAGAGGACGTGCGGCATCGGAGTTTCCAGATCGGATATGATATGTCAAGAACACAATGCATCAAGAACTGTCACAACGCGATTGCACCGCTGATAAGAACCAGATCTCGACCGCTTGGATCTCCTGGCTACCGTGAAATCGGGATCTGACCCCGTAGGCATGCGTGGTACAATGACATCGTGAGTGGCGAAACTCCCATGGAATGATATGACCGAGGTCAATTGCGGGCTAACGCCACGTGGAACCGTGACTCGAGGGATGAAGCGCATCGCTTAATCGTTCCGGATCATGTGACATAAACATTATGTCATCGTGAAACCCTCAAACCCCGAAGTGTGGTATGGTGGTGGTCACGCGATAGCTGGTCACATGGACCATTGTGTAGTCGGCGCTAAGCTCTGAAAAGAGCAAATCGGGAATCAGAGAATCGGAGGTTCCGAGTACATGCTCTCGACATCGCAAATGCCGTAATCGCGATATGAAACTCGGCTGAATCAACCGGTTGATCAAACCTCGACGGAGGGTTGCCGGTGGTATACTCACCATTAACGCTTCAATTGTAACCAAGGGAAACCGACCGAATGATGAATCGTTAGCATTTCAGCCAAGAATGATGTCGCCGGATTCTCCATTGAAAGGGGAAGTGGAACCGCCATAACGGGGAGTATAAAGAAAAATGAAATAAACCTAATATTGATTTAATCGCTCGAATGAAAAAATGAGTAAAACAAGTAAGAAAAACAAGATGAGCAGAGAATAGAAAACAGTGAAGGAACCGCGCGTAACCAGAAGAGAAGAAGAGCAACATGATGGACGTAATCGTAAGAAGAGCGACGACGTACATTACGACAATGTGAGCGTATTACGTTGAATAAGATAAGAGTATGCGAACAAAGGAACGTAATACCGTAATAAAAAGAACAAAGACGATCAAGAATTGATTTATTTGTAAAGTTGAATGCGTATTTAACCATTTATATTATGGAGGTTGAGAAAGCTTGGGATGACCGCATTCCTCGGTTCAAGTGGGTGCTTGAACACGTGAAGTTGTAGCTTCCATCCGGTTGTATCTGAGAAACTAGGGTGGCGTGGTGGTGCTAGGAGAACAGATGTTCTCTCATATGTGTTTAGCCCCGTAACTCGAAGTTGCTTCCATCCAAGTCAACAACCGGAGTTGATGTTTCCTAGTGCTAGAGAAAACAGAGAGTTGGTGCCTTCAACAAGTTGTAGCTTGTGTTCGTAGGTAGCGTTCTCACATTGAGTTGGTGCTCACTATAGATGATGTACTTAACTCCAAAAAGACCTTATCATTTCAAGAAGAAGAGGTTTTCTCCCTTTATGGTTTCGAAAATCATTCCCTCGTGGTGTATTTTATGTGTGACTCCATGATCTTACCTGCATCACTTTACTCGTACTGTCCATATGCTGTATGTTGCTTGATAACACATGAAGAAATATTAATAATTGTTAAGAAGGTGTAAAATTGTTTAAGCTTATAAACAACTGATTCACCCCCCCCCTCTCAGTTGTATTAGTATTTCCAACAGTAAGTAAATCTGCATTTTGTCATTTCATTTGAATGGTTATTGTATATTTTCTTTCTCATGATAAAGATTATGAAATTGCATGCTTAATAAATCCTAGGAGTAAAGAACTTATGGTGTTACTTCTTTACTCTATATTTGTTAGTCTTTGTTAAAGGTGATTTACATTGTCAAGCTTATAAATCCCTAAAGTGATATCACTTTAGAATCCTTGATCAATTGTGTTTCATTAAAGCATATTCTCTAATAAATCTAAGAAGAAGGAAGCGCTAGGGCCTAGAACAACCTACACCCTAGTTAGCTCCCCTTCTCAAATCTTAGATCCTAGGAAGACTTAAGGTGCTACTCTCCCTAGATCCAATATTTACTTAGATTAGTAATATCATTATTTTTATTTGCTCCAAATTAATTTCTCCACCTCTTGACTCCATCACCCTATTAAGGCACTAGTCTTCACCTCTTCCTCCTTGAGAAATCAACCAACATTCAAACCTTGAACTTCTACCTTTACTGACTAAAACTAACACTAACCTAGCCCAGAAAGCTAACTTTATCGTTGATGTTATAATTGTTTTCTACAACCATAGTAGAGAAAAAACATGTATGCATATTCAATTCTTATTTCTAGCTAAGCACTTCGGATTTTGTTTATGAGAAGATATTATCATTCTAAGTGACAAACATTATAATTTCATTGTATTTAAAAGAATTTTCTGAAGATTATTCTTGCAGTTTTTACATATTTCTCATTGTTGTTGGAAACTTATTAATTTCTTCACTTTCATATTAGCTAACATACATTTCACTGGTTTACTGTCTTATTGAAACATTAACATCATTTTGTACTTAAAATTTCCATATATATCTTTGTTGTCTAGTTCCAAGAAGGTACACTTCATCTTTTACATTTGCTTCATCCCCTTGAGACATAAACCTTGTGATATCCTTTGACTTGAGTGACCACTGAGAGGGGAGTACCTTTATCCTTTCCTTAGTTCACCAACCCTTTAGGTCACTAGGGACGCCTCCCTCGGGGCAGTTTCTTTGTACTCCTAAAAGAAAGGGATTTCCTATTGAGGTGACAGTACAAATTGTGCGATAATAGGACTGAAGGCCACCATAAGGATGGATGCCCAACATTTGTGTAGTATTTGGCAACTAGAGCACCGAATCGATTACCAGGAGGGGGATACTATGAAATAGGTGAGAAATGGGGGCATCATCTGACTGAGTGTCCTTTACTGCAGAAATACCAGAGTATGCCAATGAACTTATTTTTCAACTTTTGCAAGTCAGTAGGGAAAGAAGAGAAGGATTTCCACACATTTGATCTAATGAGAGAGAACACTTCAGATATGTATAGAATTCAGGAGGAAAATGTCGCGACAGAAGAAGGGGATCCACAGTATAACAATTAGAGAGGATTTAATCCCAGAAACCGAGGAGTATTTGGCAGAGGTAGAGGCAGAGGAAATTTTGGTAGATGAGGTAGAGGACCAATAATATGTTACAGTTTGTAATCAACTGGGAAACTTAGCTCGGGACTACATGAATTTTTTTACAACCTACACATATTATAGAGCACTGGATCATGCAGTAGAAGATTGTCCTCAACTACTTGTGAAGTGACAAGAAAAAGGGAATCAAAACCAGAACTCAAATCAGAACGTACATAAGATATCTATCGAGAAACACAATGAAATACCTAGAATAACAATTGTTATGTGGAGAGGAGATAGAACATAGGTTGATGCGATGAATGGAGGAAAGCAAGTTGAGAAATGGGTGAGGAAATAAACAGTACCTATGCCGACATTTGACCCTCGGCAAGAAAAGGATATGTATCAAAGGGAAAAAATATATATATTGGGACCGTATTGGGTAGCATCAACATCATCTGCACCTCTGCTCTGTGATCATACTATACCATAAAAGTCTCTTGAGAAGGTAAGTAATCTAAGAAAAGTTCTGAGAATTTGCATAGAATTAATGAAATATGAAACTACGTTGAATGAATTATGTGAATTGATTTATCATTGCACACAATAAAGGGAAATTCTCGTTGCACAGAGGGTAGTGAATCAGGTACTGCATAAAAATAGAAACAATGGAGAATTCAGATTAAGTGCACAGATTAGGGAATATGATGTGGATAATGTTATTTTAGACTTGGTTTCTGATGTTAATGTGTTACCAAGAAGACATGGGAAACAATGGGGAAATTCAATTTGATTTGGTATCTTGTCCAGTTAATATTGGGAAACCAGCGCAAGATAGTCTCGATTGGTTGATTGACAAGAGTACCTGTGAATATAGATGGCATGCATAGTGTAGAAGATTCCAAAGTCATCGATATCGTGGATGATAGCCAGCCATATCCAACACTAATGGGGTTAGAATGGTACTTTGAAAATTGGGTGATCAATAATCTCAAAAGGAGGGAAATGATATTTTAGGTAGGGGACTTGAAGTTTACTGCACCATTGGATCTGACAAAAGGGAAGAGGTATATAGATCCAGTGAGAGGGAACATAATTGACAACTTGTATAATATGACTACACAGATGGATGATTATATTAATGCCACTGTATATGGTGCATTGAGTTGGAGAAGCATTAGCTCATGTGTGTTGGAATCAAAGGAAGGTTTGGAACATTGGTAGCAGAGGATGCATGAAGTATCAACTAGACAACATGCATGCATAACTTGATCATTGTGTTGGATTGGAATGGAGTTATGGGATCCACCCAAGTATGATGGATTTAATGGTATAAGCATGTTTGTAAAGGAGTTTGATTTGTTGGTACCCGAACGACAAATAATGTTGGCATTAGATGTTTTCATGAATACCACTCCATCCAGATGGTGGGCTGCACAAAAAGAGGGAATGGAAGACTGGTCACAGTGTAGAAGACTAATGCAAGTAAGATTTGGTACTGAGGTGGAGTATATTGCACATAAATATACAAGAGTAAGCAACCCAACATATCATATTATGTATTACAGAGACATATGAAGTTTGGTCCCGAAGAAGGAATGGACACAAAGGTTTATACAAACACTGTATACAATTCTTAATAATTGGTACCTGGAGCTGGAAATGCGTAGAGAAACAACAAACTAGGATGACCCGAATCATAGGTTCAATGTAACATTTACTTTTGAACATGAATCTCCATTAGTAGATGCAACATTACAGGTCATTTGAACCAAGATTTTTTCAGAAGAAGGGCCCATGGAGGTGGTACATGTGTGTAGTGTGTACATAGATTCTATGATTGTCCATGAATTAATAGAATGTTACAATGTTTCTAAAGATGAACACGATGAGGATTATCCAAGGAATATACAAGTACCTAAAACTGAGGGGGAGTGTGCAGTAGAAGGGATAGAGCTTGAATCTGCTAGGTATACACAGTCACTAAAGACATGAAAGGCAAATTTTGGGACAATGGAAAACCCAAAGTTTGTGTAGATAGGTGATTATTAGAATGATGAAACTATGGAGAAGATTACAGATTTATTTTTGTGAGTATCATGATCTATTCCCAACTACATTCTCAGAGATGAAGAGGATAGATAGGGAATTAGGCAAGATGAATATCCCTTTGAAACCAAATGCTAATCCAGTGTGACAGAGACCCTATAGGTTAAATTTGAAGTATAACTAGAAGGTGAAAGAAGAGATATATAAAATGTTGGAAGCAGGGATTATTGAACCAGTGGTGGAATAAGAATGGATAAGTCCAATGGTGGTACATGATAAAAAACTAGGACGAATTAGGATTTGTGTATACATGAGGAAGTTAAATGATGCATGTCTATGTTGGGCACTTTAATTGCCTAATTGAATAGAAAATCAAAGTGTTCAATATAAATTTTCAACCCAGGGAAGTCTGTTATTTCAATATAATTGTGCACAGTCTATGCTAGATTTTGAAAGCATCTCTAATCTAATTGTAGTAGGGAAGTTTAAAAAAAAAAAACATTATCACTAACACAGTTGTGTTGATACAGCTGGAGTTCTACATATTTGAAATCATAATTGCAATCTAAACTGATGAATGTATAAGAACCGAAAATTGCCTGCTCTAATCTAACATTCTAATTTACTTTTGCAGGAAGAAGTTCTATACTATTTGTAGAAAGGAAATCTACTTATTGCAAGAAGGTAATTCACACTTTTATATCTCGGAAACAAGATTTTAACCTAATGCAGAAAAAGGGAAAGCAATTCTCTAGCAATGTTCAGCAATCGACTTCTAATTCTCATGAGACAAGTTTATGCGCATCTAGCAAGAAGGAACTAAATTGTAACAATAGTTGTATTCTAGAAATGTCTAACAGTTAAATCATTCACATTTAAAACAACTAATCTAGAATTCAAAACGGAGGGGAATCGGTGAGGATGAAACTGCATTAAACGTGTTTCATGGGATGATCAACCAATGAGCGCAACATAAACAAGCACTTGTTGCACAATGAGAAGTTAACCAGGTATAGCACAGGAAAAGGACGAACATGGAATTCTGCCTTAATTCACAGGTAGGAAACTACGATATGGATAATATCATCTTGGAACTGGGATGTGATGTGAATTTCATTTTAAAGAAGACATGGGAAATGATGGGAAAACCAAATTTGATCTAGTCACAAATACATTTGAGGCTAGAAAATCAGCACAAGATTGTTGTGATTGGAAGACTTACATGGGTGAATCTTAACATCGATGGATTGCGCAGTATAGTATATTTTGAAGCAATCAATATAGTGGATGGTAGTAAACCGTATCTAGCGTTACTTGAACTTGATTGGGCTTTCAATAACCAAAACAGTATTGATCTAACAAAGAGACAAATGATATTTGAAGTAGGATAATTGAGAGTTACTGCACCATTGGATCCCACATAAGAAATATGATATGTGGAACTGGAAAGGGGGAAATAACTCAATAACCTTTCCAATGTGACCGCTCGGATGGATGACTATATTGATCCTACTGTTGAGGGTCTACTTGGTCAGCGAAATATCATTTCTTGCGCATTAGATTCAAAAGAAGCCTTGGAACATTGGCAATAGAGGTTACATGAAGTATCTACAAGGATATGTGCTCGTATTACCTGCACATTGCATTGGATTGGAGTTGAGATACATGATCCTCCAAAGTATGATGGACTAACAGATATTGATTCTTTTGTAAAATAATTTGAATTGCAGATGTAAGAACAAGAGAGATTGTTATCTTTACATATCATGTTGAAAGTGACTCCTGGAAGATGGTGGGCTCCACATAAGGATAGAATAGAGAAATGCTAGCAATGCATAATTTTGTTGCAGGTCATATTCGGAACGAGAACTAAATATATTGCACAGAAGTATACTAGATTGAGTTGTCCTACAAATCATCTTGCACAATGCACTGCGACATGGAGCTCAGTACCTAAGAAGGAATGGACGCACTTGTTTGTACACACTCTGGATGTGATCCTGAAGAACTGGTATATAGAATTAGAAGTATGCATAGAAATAGAAGTGTGGGAATATTTGACTCACAACTTCAAGGTAAATTTCAAGTTTGAAGATGATGCCCCTTCGGTAGATACATCGATACATATTATTAACAACAAGATATTTACATCAGAAAACTTGATGAGACCAGTACCCTTATGTAGTGTGCCTAGATATTATGCAATTGTTCGAGAGGTTTGGAATGTTATAACATTGTTGGAGAATACCAGAAGGATGAAAACCTAGGAAATTTACAAATACCAGAAACCGAAGGAGAGCGCACAGTAGAGGGTCCCGAGCTTGGAACTATCAAGTATAAAAAGTCACTGAAAATGCACAAGGTGAATATTGGTACAAAGGATAATCCCAATTTTGCAAACATTGGAGATTATTGGAATGAAGAAACTGTCAAGAAAATTGTTGATTTACTACGCGAATATCATGACCTTTTCCTGACTACATTTTCATAAATGAAAGGAATTGTTGGGGACCTAGGGGAAATGAGGATCCCTCTTAAGCCAGATGTGAAGCCAGTGAAGCAGAGATTGTATATAAGCAGAAATTGAAAGTAGAAATAGATAGGATGTTGCAAGCTGGGATTATTGAACATGTCGCAGAGTTAGAATGGATCATTCTGATGGTGATTTGGGACAAGAAGACAGGTGGAATCAAAATTTGTGTGGATATGTGGAAATTGAATGAAGCTTGCTTACATGTCCCGTTTCCTACCTCGTTTACCGATGAATCTTTGGATTATGTACGAGGACAAGAATCTTACTCATTTACTGATGGACTCTCTAGGTACCACCAGATTAAGATTGCACAAGAGGATAGGCATAAGATAAAATTTGCGATAGAATGGGTATGTTACCAGTATACAGTTATGCCTTTCGGGTTGAAAAATACGTTAACAGTATTTTCTCGAGTTGTTGTCGCAGACTTTAAAGAATTTATTCATAAATTCCTAGAAGTAGACATGGATGATTGGACAATGTTCAGTTTTTTGAAGGACCATATTGAAATTTTGTGTTAGATGTTGGACAAATGCAAGCAATTCTAGATTTCCTTGAACTTGAAGAAGTGTATTTTCTATGCACCATTTGGTGTCATTTTAGGTCATGTAGTATGTAAACAAGGACTTTTGGTTTATCCTGCGAAGATTGTTATTATTATTGATCTTCCACCACCTACATCAGTGCGACAACTGCGAGAAACATTGGGTCACATGGGGTACTACAGAAAGTTTATTAAGGGATATGTGCATATCACATCCCCATTGGAAAAGTTGTTGAAGAAGGAGGTAAAATTTCAATGGAACGAGGAATGCCAGTAAAGTTTGGATACCTCGAAGTAGAAACTAGTTACTGCACCGATTTTAGTATTTCCAGATTGGAAGAAGGAATTCCATGTCCGCATAGATGTGTTATCTATAGCGTTAGGTGTAGTCCTATCTCATCCATGGGAAGGAGTTTTGGATCATCCTATTTCATTTTCCAGCAGAAATTTTTCGACTACCAAACAAAATTATACTACTATAGAGCGTGAAGGACTAGCAATGTTGTATGCACTACAAAATTTTAGTCATTATCTAATGGGATCACACTTTTAAGATGCACACAGATCATTTTTCATTGAGATAATTAGTTAATAATCTATTGTTGGGGGGGAAGATATGCACATGGCTATTACTATTTCATGAGTATGATTTTGAAGTGATTGTGAAACCAAGAGAATTAAATACAGGACCTGATCATTTGTCGTGCATATTAATAGGGGAAGATGTAGAAAATGTGGATGACAGTCTACCATATGTGCACTATTTCATAGTAAAAATGGTCGATGATTACTTTGCATATATTGTCTAATTCTTGAGCATAGGAGTAGCCCCACCTAACTTTACAATTGCGCAAAAAAAACAGTTAGTAGTAAAAGAAGCAGATTATCAACTCATAGTGGGGAATTTGTATAAGTTGGGCGCAGATGGTATTCTTCGGTGATGTGTAATGAAGCATGAGAGGCCTGTGATATTATCATAAGCACATGAAGGAATTGTGGGAGGGCACTATGCAGGGAAAGTGACAGATCAAAAAAATTTACTCACGGGACTTTGGTGGCCCACCCTTCATAAGGATACTAAGGAGTTCTCTAAGACCTGTGATGTCTTCCAGTGAGTCAAGAAGCCATCCAAAAGAGATGAGATGTGATTAATACCACAAGTTACATTGTAGGCTTTTGATAAATAGGCAGTTGATTTCATTGGATCGATCAACCCACGAGTAAAAAGGTTAGGAGCAAGATATATAATCATTGCGACAGATTACTTAACCCTATGCGTTGAAGCAGAACATGTCAAAGATTGTAGCTCGGAGACTGTTGTGTGGTTTCTATTTGAGAATATCATTATGAGGTTTGGATGTATGATAATCCTTATGAATGATCAGGGGACCCATTTTTTGAATAAAAAATTGTTTCTTTGATAGAATAATTTCATATTTATCATTAGAAGAGCGCACCTTATCACCCTCAGGGAAACAGAATAGTGGAAGCATTTAATGAGATCCTAGAGCATGCGCTGAAAAAAAATATGCAATTTAAGTCAAGATGATTTGGACCTAAGGATTCATGCAGTACTATGGGCATATCGGACTACATGTAAGAAGTTGATAGGAAAAACACCATTCTGATTAATATACGGTCAGGAAGCAGTTATGCCCATGGAGTTCATTGTGTCGAGTCTGTTCATTGTCGCGTTGACAGAGCTCACAGATTATGGCACGGTAGAGAAAATACTACTAGATCTATTGGATATGGAGGAAGACTGCTTCGTCACAATATTTCACCAGCATTTCCAGAAAGTGCGCAAAAAGGCATGATAGACATATTAAACAGAGGAAATTCTAGATGGGAGACCTTGTTTTTCTCTATGACAAAAAAAAATTGCAGCACCCTGGAAAGTTACAAATGCACTCATTGGGTTCGTATGTCATAAGATCTGTGAAAAATGCAGGTGTTTTTCAGTTGGAGAAATTCAATGGGGAAATCACAGAAGGCTTGCTCAATGGTAGTCGGTTGAAACTATATAGGGACATTCATGCTTCTATGCACTGGACTGACTACATAGTACATGTACCAAGTACCTGTATTATAGTATTTTTATTATAGAAAAAGAAACAGAAAATAAGATGCAATAAAAATAACTTGAGGCAAGCCACAATTAACATTTGAAGAGACAGGGGGATTGAAGTTTTGAAATGGGCATTGTTCAAAGAGTCAAATTAGTAGAAAAAGAGATGAACAAGAAAATGTCGCGGAAAGGAAGGAAAATTGAACTGTGCGTAGAAAGGAGAATTGAAGAGCTAGGATAAGGACCTGCGCAGAGGAAGGGAAATGCATTAAAGAGAAAACATAATGGCGAGACGGCAAGAACGCGTAGTCATAAATGAAAAACAACGATGAGACTTTGACATGCTAGTAAGTCTAGACCACGATCCGTCAGAATATACGAATTTAATGCAAAATCTGAAAAAGAATTGAATGTGAATACAATGGGATGGGATTGACAATTTTTGTGTGAAGAGGATTGAAAGAATTGGAAACAGCCTATAAAAGCATACAAGGGGCGACGAGAAAGGGTTCTCATTGCATGGACATTCGAAGTGAATAGAGAGCCAAAGAATATCCAAGTGAGTTGCAGACAGAGCCAAGTTGCAAAAAGTCATGGTGCCACCAAAGGCAAGAGCATCCACATCACAGACCAAGAAACCACACACTAAGTAGGCATCAGTGCCAGTACAGGAAGAAACCCTGAGAGAAGAGGTGTCAAATCTAGGCAACTTTCCTAGGGCTTATGTGCCACCCAAGAAGCCAACAGTAAAGCAAGTTATACTACCCAAGGAGTCAAAGTACGACCCTTCTAGACCGATGATTCCACTTGAGGTCATTATTGAGGGAGATATGTTGGGTGCAGTGGGAAGCTTGAGGTTTTCATACCATGACCTTGCAGATCTAAAGATGTTTCCAGAGTTAGTGCCACATAATTACTTGCGCACAACACTCAACCTGGACTCACTCATACTCACAATCGAGTCACAAGAGTGGGCAACAAGACGGAAACGAATAGGCATATTGAACCTATTAGAGATCCCACATTTTGGAAAAAGTGCAGAAATCAACATATTCATCAATTTATTGTTGAGTTGCATCCATGGAGGTTTCCAATGGTTGGACATGTCAATGTCAATTGACACCCAACTTATTATGCAGATTATAGGATTGTCTTCAACAAGGGAAGACCCACTACCCTTTCTCACGGATAAGCCTCACGATCAAACATTAGTAGAAAAGATGAAGGAAAAATATGGCACACATAGAGGAAAGTGCAGATTGGACGTAGTGAGCATTAATGATGATTTTGTCAGGTTTACGACGCAAGTGTTGGCTTGCAAGTTACTAAGGAAATGTCATAGAGATTAGGTTCTAGCAGGATTAATAGCAGAAGAAGAAAAGTGTGTAGAAGGAATGCAGATCAACTGGGAAACATTTTTGGCGAACTAGTTCTTAACCGATTAAAGGGAAGAACAAGAGAAAAGAACAGAGTTTCATTATGCTTGTCTATTGATTTTAATTTCATTAGTTTCTCGGAGGGAGCCAGAAGAAACCCAATTCCTGGAAGGTATACAACAATCATTCCTAGAAACAAGATATGTTTCTTTGTGGCATACTGTGCATAAGAATAGACAAATGGACAACAATGTCACCTTCTCCATCTAACAGGAAACAATCCAGCAATGCATTGAGGACACATCGCACATTATACCTCTGATTGTTGAATCATACAAATAAATCGCATGATTCAAGGCAAGGCCACACCACATGTACATTCAAGCAAAGAGGGATCTGGATCAGTAATGGTTGTCGACTAGCTACAAACTGACAAAACAGGATGCCAACCATATTGTCAATGACTGGGAAGCAAAATGGAAATCCCCAGTGATAGAAATAGCATAGAAGGAGACACAACAACTAGATAAGGATCAAGAAGAAGAAAAAGAACATGAAGAACAAGGGAATGGTGCAGGTGACACTCAAACAACGCATCCCATTAGAGAGAACAGAAAGGAGAACCCTAAGGAGCAATCAATGCATAAACATAAGAAGAGAAAATCCTCAAAGGAATCAGTTAGCAAGGCCTTGATTGAGGATGACTTGGAGAATATTGGGGATCACGTCAAAGAATTAACTGAAGAATAATTTATGCAAGTTGCACAAAAACAGGAGGAAATGCACACGAATGTGCAAGTGAAAATAGCTACACTACGCTAGATTGATACACTACGATGCACTACATGCAGAGTATAGTAAACGCGTATTGGAATGGTATGAGGTTGTACAAAAAATAGCAAGGTTACAATAGGAAGTACAGGAGGAATACAACAACTTCCTAGAGGTACCAATGAAAGTAGATACTTCCTTGGAAGAGAAAGTAACAAAGATAAGCAAAGCCATTTAGGGATTTCGCGTAAAGATAGTGGATTTGGAAGCTCGCACAATGCCAAGTACCCCAACAGAGGAAAGGGAGCAATGAGAGAAGACAGTCATGACCACCATGGAGATCATTAGGAGCTTAGATGAGGAATTTGCAAATCTATATGAAGAGAGTACAAAAGTGTGAACTCAATGGTTGGAGAATGCGGAGATACAAGCATTAGAAAAGAGGTTACAGACTATGAAGGGGAGGAATGGAAGATCAAATATACAATGATCACTATGCCAGCAACAGAACGAATGGTTTCAATAATTGAGAATAGGCAATTGCACCAAGAGATAAACCAAATAAGAGATAAACAACATACTCTCATGCAGAATCTTGAGTCTCTATAGGAGGAGGCCTTTCGGGTGACAGAAGAACTTGCAGTTGCACAAGGCATAGTGAAGCAAGAAGTGCAAGACAGTGTAGAGAAACTAAAGACCCCCATTATATTGTAGAAAACAAAGGGGATTTTTATGCAAGAATCACAAGAAAAGGAGAAGGTCGCAACCACAAAGAAGACTTTTGAAATGTTTGTTGCAATGTGGAAGGGAGCGTAGCAGAAGGCTTGAGTGGCTCGGGACGATCCATGAGTGACTGTTGGGGGCCTATTGAGACAGGATTTTGGGACTAGTTTTGGGAATTGTGTAGCGCACGCAAAAGAAGGAAAGACAGTTGGTGCACTTCTAGGGATCAACGCACGTAAAGGAAAGAATATTGTTGAAATTGTTAGGCATTTTGGGTCCATTGATATGGGCTAAGCCCTATTGTAATTGTATAAATATGTAAGAGTTTTGCGGTAGAAAGTAGGTAACATAGAAAAAGAGATAGAGAATAAGTATGCATGAATGTACACGATAATGAAGGAGTGAAGAGCAACAGAGATAGAGATAGAGAAAGAGATAGGAGAATGAAAAGGGCATGATGTATGAGCGCAGTGCGCATAATTTGTAATGGATGATTCTAAATAATATAATAAGAAGTTGGTCATTGTGGACATAGCCCATCTTGGGTGAACCATGTTAAATACGGTGTCTATGTGTCATGATGTGTTTTTTGTTCTTTTTATTACGCGTATATGATATATGTATGTTATTTTGAATATGTTACATGTTATTATGTTTCGAAACACATGATATAAGGTATAATGAACTAATGCTAAGTATAATGGTTTTGAGGACTGCCCACCATCCCTTCATCACTGTGGAAACTTGGTTCATGTAGTTCCCATAGATACCTCGGGTGAGACTTCTCCTACTCGCGAGGGATGCCAAAAGGGTCGCTATTTGATGGTTTTGTTGGTGAATTCATCTTGAACCGTGGGTCTTCCCATTGTGCACCAAAAATGATCCCCACAACCTCATCCTTCTTTCCGTTGACAATGAAATTCATTTGGTTGGCTGTCAAATCTAGAATCGCAATCTTCGTATATTTCCAAAGTCCTTTACTCTTCAAAAAGATTCCCATATCTAGTGCCAAGATAGAATAATTTGATCCATTTAGAATAATGAGATCAATATTTGAAGCCATCTTCAATATCTAAAAAATATGATATGTTTCCATAGGTTACAGTTATCAAATCATTGTTCGAGAGTCAATCACAAATATATCTGACTCAACAAGATTTTCATACAAAAGGTGAGGTATTAAACTAGTCTCTTTGATACCATGTTGGGGATTGGGTGTAACTCGGTATGAAACAAATAACAGAACTGCAAAATAATTGAAGAGATATAACTTCACAAATATTGATGGTGTCTAAAGACACCATTACAACACTTAAGCATGGTGCATTGTGATCAGAACATCACAATGCATATTAGACATAATGTCTTGCATTTAAACCATATGATAATGACCTAGAGTATCATTTATTTATAGCTTCAATATCTAACCAACTTCCTATAAATCGAAAAGATCTTTTCCACATACAACCATCAATTGATAGAGTTGACTCCATCAAATCCACGCTTTCTAGTCAACTAGTCAAATTCTCTCGACCCGACTATCCATGCGTCCAACTTGTATTCAATTGTCTTTGATTGTTATTCAACTATCCTATAGATAGGCTATTCGACTAATCAACCCACTAATGTAGAATTTTGGTCGATCGTCTAACCGATTGTTTCTAGTTGTTGGTTGACAACTCAACCAATTAATTCCAGGAGAAGTGTGATGAACCATTAGAACCTAAAGTTCCAATGGCTAATTGTTTGCAATGAAAGAGTCTTTGAATCCTTGGAATTATAGAAATGTTCCTCAATATCTTACGAGGAGGACCATGCATCTTACCCTTGGTTTTTTTTATTTGTAGTACCTTTCATGCCCACATTCTAGACATATTTATTTTTCTGCATATTCATTTTTGTATAGAATACAATCATTCGAACATGTGGGGTATGATATGTACTCAACACCCAACATTATTAGCAATTTGTTTGCTTCTATGCAGCTATCAGGCAAAGAATTATCTCTTGAAAGTACCTTTCTTTGAGCAACCTGCAATTAGTGGACAATATAAATGTACATTGTCATTAAGCATGCATAAAATCAACCATTTTCTCCTTTCATTGTGTGACAATATTCCTTAAAAAAAATGGGGATTTAATGGTTAGTTACTTCAAAAGTATCAAGAAAAACACGTCTAACATACCATACATTCCTTTCAAGTTGTATAGAAACATTCTTGTCCCTAGTTGGGTAGAGATTGACCCTTGTCCAAAGAGAGGAGTGGTGGAAGCAAATTTCAGGCTTTGGAATAAAGTATCGATGATATTGTCAATTTTCACATGCAACTCTATGTGACTAATTTTCAGATCTAAAAATTGCTTCCTAGTGAACTAACAGTAAACCCTAGATTTTGTCACTTAACAATTTTACATTGAAATTAATTTACTGAAAATATATGCAGCAGAAAGAACAAGATCAGAGATGAATCATCAATACACATGTGACACAAATTTTTGTTCTATAACTTTATCAAATTCAGAAATTTTGAGAGAAAAACCAGCCCTCCAAACCAATACAAATCCAACAACTTCTGAAGACAACCTTGTTCTTCCAATAAAATAAAATATCAGAAAACCAAACATCAACAATATCCATGGAAATTTCCTCTTCCCACAAATATGTTGTAGACCACTTGTATGGCCTATTGGCGTCACCTGTTAGCATGTACAGACCTGCTCCTTCCCAGAAAATTATGTATGTGATTAACCTTACTGCAACCCGCATACATACGTGAATGTTCCCACTTCAACCCATGTATATGTGATTCACCTTCCTACAACCCACATACATACATTTTTTTTCTCTCTACAACCCACATATATATGTGATTCCTCCCACTGTAATTTTTGTACGAGTACAGAGAAATTGTACAAACACCTCTGTACAATTCACTCTCTACGACTTCCTCTCTTCTAGGTCATATTTTCCACCATTGCAGAATTTCCCTTTGTTAAAATCACCAAGCCTCCTAACACAAGTTTTCACTCACTTATTCTAACTCCATCCTTTTACAATGAGAAAATGTCACAATGAATTATCTCCTTTATATACAAGTCCAATGAGTGAGTTTAGGAGTCCTTCATAAACTCAACAATTAATCATAATATTTCATTCTTCTTTGTGGGTGTGGCACTCCCACACAAAACCAAAAATCCCATCAATTTTCCAATGAGGCCCCAGCCTCATTCTTGAGCCAATTTCACTGAAACGAAAGGTTAATCTGGTGCCAATGAAGATTTCCACATGTCTAACACCTTGGCCTCTTATGGGAATACCTCACAAAGCTACAATAAACAACACCCCCTCTTAGAGAGGGAGGTATCCCATCCACCATCATCTTGATGTACCTCTGTCTCCTACACTGAGAGTGACTTTGTCTCCTCTACCACAACTGCACTCCAATTCTCCTGATTGGTTGCTCCCTCTGTCACCAAAGAAGATCCTACTTTCATGTATTCATGATTATTTTCCTCCTCTATCACTATGGAAAAACCTACTGAGACATATGGATCCTCCATGGAGGGCACATAGCTCCTAGAAGAATCATGCCTATGAACCTCTTGTCTGGCCTCCTCAACCTATGAAACATGTATTTCAATCTTAGAAGATGTCTCTCTCCCACCTAAACCTAAGGGGGAACTCCCTCTGAATGTATGATTCTCCCTCTGAGCCAATTGAATCTCTCTGAGATCAGGCTCCCTCTAAGTCAACATGCTCCCTCTGAAACATGACTCCCTCTGAGTCTGTACAATATTTTAAGTTATCTTCTCCCTCTAAACCTGTTGACCTCCTCTGAAATGYAATCTCCTTTGAACATTCCTGGGAGGATGATCCTCCCTACTATATATTGAGGGTTGACTCCCTCTGAACCGACATTGTTGGTGGGGCTACCTGCCTCATCAMTGGTGGAGCTACCTACTCCATTTGAATCTATGCTACTGGTGGGGCCACCTGCCTCACCATTGGTGGAACTACCTGCCTCACCACTAATGGAGCCACTTTCTCCTCCTCGTCTATCTATTTTCTACTRTTGGTCATAGCACGCATAGGTTGGCCCCTTGTCCTATATAGGTTTCCTTCCCTAACTCTAAGAACCATTGTTGTTTTGAATCTAGATCATCTGGGCACAAACAACACATGTTCATCTCGAAATAATATATGGTATCCCTTCTTCTCAATATCTGATACTGAGAGAACACTCCTTCTGAGTTATGGAACCCATAACACATTCGACACCCTCCATATCTCAGCTAACTTCAATGTGAATGATATCATACCAAATCCTCATATTACATATTTTGTTCCCATAACAAGCTCCACACACAAGTTTGATCCAGTCTTTGTGAAGTTTTCAAATAACTCTTGTGCACCTATCATATGGAAATATTCTCCACTATCCACCAACCAAGTCCCCCTATTAGAGATTGTACCTAAAAGAGCGGAGACCAACAAGATCTCCTTCTATAAGTTGTCTGCAACCTCATCAACCTCTGTTTTTTATGTTTGTTTCCTTCTTCCCCTTTCTCTTCGGTGTTGGAACTATGAAGCATAGTCCCCAAAGTCATGACACTCAAAACATTTAATATTACTAAGATCCTTCCTCTGTCTCGGCTCTAGAGATACTTCTCTCTTGTGAGAAGCCCTTCTCCCAAGAGTACCTTTTTTTCCTAGAGAACCTCTTATGTTATTCCTAGTGTGTGATGTAAGGAATTGGTTATCATCGCTGCTACTCTTCACCATACCATCCATATCATCCCTAGACACTAACCGAGTCTCCTCTTGAATACAATCAGTCCATAGTCTATCAAAGTCTGGTAACATGTCTCGTGCACAGATCCCCTGCACAAATGGTTCCCAAGACTTGGGAATACCTCTCAACGCTACATTCACCAACTCAGCATCATGCATTGTCTCGCCAATAGCTACAAGTTGATCTCATATCTGAGTGATATTCATAAGGTAGTTGACAATTGTTTCTTCACTAGTCATCCTAACAATTTGAAGTTGGTGTTTCAAGTGTAGCATGTTGTCTGTATTCTTGTTTTGGTATAAACCCACCAAAGCATCATACATCTCCTTGGAAGATGCATTCTTAGCAATTTAAGGAATCAAATGATCCTTCATGGACTCTAGAAACACCTGCCTAGCCTTCACTTCTTTCTTCTTATGTGTTGTCAATTCCTATAGATCAATAGAAGTTGTAACCACACTCTCCACATACTCATTGAGGTCATTTTCTTCCAACAAAAGAATCATTTCCTTCCAAGCTCAGAAGTTGGTTTCCCCTTCCAACCTATTTTCAAGCTTTAATTAGTTCACCATTTTGACCTTCTTGGATAAAGAACAACATTTATCTAGTGTTGTAGCCAAAAATGTGTCTCAAAATGATCCCCTTCTCTTCACATCCCAAGATTTAGTAACATGTCAATTTTCACATGCAACTCTAAGTGACTATTTTTCAAATCTGAAAATTACTTCCTAGTGAACCAACAGTAAATCCTAGTTGTTATCACTAAACAATTTAATACTAAAAATATATGCAACAGAAACAACAAGATTAGAGATGAATCATCAATACACATGAGACAAAAATTTATGTTCTATAACTTTATCAAATTCAGAAATTCTGAGGGAAAAACCAACCCTCCCAACCAATACAAATCCACCAAGATCTGAGGACAACCTTGTCCTTCCAATAACACAAAATATCAGAAAACCAAACCTCAACAATATCCTTAGAAATTTCCTCTTCCCACAATTTTTTTGCAAACCACATATACATTCTACTAATGTCACATGTCAACTTGTACAAACTTGCTCCTACCTAGAAAATTATGTACATGATTCACCTTACTACAACCCGTGTACATACGCGACTGTGTCCATTATAACTCGCGTATACATGATTTCCCTTCTTGCAACCTGCATACATACGCTACTATGCCCTTTGCAACCTGTGTATATACATGATTCCTCCCAGTGCAATCTTTGTACAAGTACAAGGAACTTGTACGGACACCTCCATGCAATTTGCTCTCTGTGACTTCCTCTCTTCTAGGCCATATTTTCCACGATTGCAGAATTTCCCTTTGTTAAAATCACCAAACCTCCTAGAACAAGGGCTCACTCAATTATGTTAACTCCATCCTTTTACAATGAGTGAATGTCACAATGACTTATTTCCTTTATATACAAGTCAAATGAGTGAGTTTAGGAGCCCTTCATAAACTCAACAATTAATAAGAATATTTTATTTCTCTTTGTGGGTGTGGCACCCCCACACAAGCCCACAAATCCCATCAACTTTCCATGAGGCCCTAGCCTCATTCCAGGGCCAATTTCACTAAAACGAAAGGTTGATCTAGTACCAACGAAGATTCCCACATGCCTGACACTTTGGCCTCTTGTGGGAATACCCCATGACGCTACAATAAACAACAGATATCAACCCCTAGTTCATTTTGCTAGAATGCATGTAACAACATTCCCTTCATGCCTTGGGTATCCCGTAAGAAATCATCCATACCAGCCTCTATATCATTATCTTCATCCCCAACACGTGAAGAACTAGAATTACTGTAAAGGTTTTGAATTGGTGACTCGGGACGTAGTTGGACTTAAATAGGTGGTTGATTCAACCATGCTCGGTATGCTTCCTCTCTGAGTTGTGTTTGTTTAATAGCAAGCTCGTGACTTGACATTGCAGTGGGTTGCAACGATAGACGGTAGACATGTCACTCGTCGTCGGAATCCTTACTGTTGAAACATGGAACATCACATCAAGTATATTAGTAACATAACACATTTAGTATGTTCAAACATTTGTTAGAAGGATGGAATTTTTTTCTCAATAATAAACATGCAGCAACCATTTTATAAAAAAATGTCTAATTAAGCAATGCATTTACATTAGTTCCATTGAAAATCCAAAAATACAATTACTCAATAATTTTTTTCTTACGCCTCAAGGGGTGTTTGCATCAAAGAGATCCAATTCACAGTGTAATATTGTTGACCAAGGCTGGTTGTTGGAAGATGGCATGTTATGAAACAACTATCCATTTTTATCAAACCTTTGTTTGTGGTATCTTTATCATGATAAGATCTTGCGGAATTTTGGGACTACTGGAATATCTTGTGCATCTGAACTTGATACTGAATCATGATCTTACAAAATTCAATGATCAATTATTCAACTACACATGCATACATAACATAAATTCAATGAGATAAATAAATTATAAATAAAATTTGGACTTGCTGCAATCAGCGAGGGAGAACATGAAGGACTTGCAACGATATGAAATGAGCTGGAATCCGATGAATTGGCCATTTGATGTTACAATTCATTTTTTCTTACACTTGAGCCAAAACCATCATCTTGGGAAGCATAAAAAAATCTAACTCCCAATAGAATTTTGAATAACTTTTGTAAGTTAACGGTGTGCCTAATTATATAATGACGCCCTGATGCATCTTGATACCCCAAATGCCCCAATGCTTTAAGTTATGAGAGGCACCGAAGAGTGACCTCCATTATTGCCTCCACAAAGCAAAACCTCCATAAACTTTAAATGTGGATGTTTGCATTTGCATTTTGCAAATTAAATTGTGTTTTGGTTTGTTAGTACTTAAACACCGCAACGGTGTTGTATGAATTGTATAGCGCACTAATTAAAGTAAGTTACGAAAAATAGTGTGTGTGTTTACCATCAATGCATTGAAATATACAACGAAAAAATGAGTTGGTGTGTTTTACATACACACTGCATCAATGCACTATGTACTGTACAACGCACCCAAAAAAAATGAGTTGCGAAAAAAAAAAACACGCGCTTTTATCATCAATTTGTCGAAATATACAATGAAAAAATGAAAAAGAATTTCAATTTTTCTAAATGTATGTGTTTATAAATAAAAACCCTATTCATTCTTTCATTCTTTCATTCTTTTGCCAAAATTTATAGGGGAAATATGTGCAAGAGAGATTTACTAGCAAAGATTTCAGTGGACGAATTTTTTTGAAGAGCCAAATTTGAAAGGAATCATCGTAGGTCACATACAAATTTGCAAGGGAGGAATTTCAGGTATATGATTTCATTTTAAGGATCATTTTAATATTTCTCCCATTTGATTCAAACAATTTTCAGTGCATTCGCAAAAAAAGGGTTTCATAGTTACCTTTGGTATTGGAAGCTCTAACTTATTGTTTTTCTCGTTTTCTCTCTCTATATTTCACAACAAGATTTTTTTTTTAAGCAGTAGATTTTTATAATATTTATTTACTTATATATGGAACATTTTTTATTCGTTGCAATGGAACCACTCATTGCATTAAATCTCAAACCAACCTATCCTTCTTGGTTTTTTTAAATGTCTGTGTGGTTCGCATTGTACAATGATAGAATATCAGTGCATATTTTCATGTCAACAACACCGCTTAATTTAAATTATAAATAATATTTTTTTTAAACGTCCTCGTGATTGGCAGTGTACATTGTACATAGATAAACACCAAGGCACATTTTCTTATAAAGATAACCGCTAAAATTAAAATGGAAATAATGTTTTTTTTAATATGAAAACCATCATGTTTTAAATTTGTTCACAGGTCAACAATGCATAATGAATAGTACTTAGGTACT
The DNA here is from genome assembly GCA_010110895.2 of Picea sitchensis. NCBI lineage: Eukaryota > Viridiplantae > Streptophyta > Pinopsida > Pinales > Pinaceae > Picea > Picea sitchensis. The sequence continues at coordinate 32,281 of SNQJ01S0018593.1, read as the reverse complement.
AGTTTTTTTATTAATTTCTAAAGCACCAAGTGAATACAACAATTTGTAAAACGGTTTTTTTTCACAATAGCACAGTTATCATATATTGGTGAGTATACATATGGTTCATGCATTGGTGCTTGCTCATTTACTATACACACCAATATTTTATTTTGTAAAACAATTAAGTAATTTTATATCCGATGATTCCTAGTTTTTCTTTTTTCAGGGAGACTATGAAAATTCCACGAGGCAAATGAGGGGAAAACCAATACATGCCAGTAGGGATGTCCAAAAAAGTGAAAAGAAATGAACAGAATTGTGTTGCAAGAGGAGCCATCCCAACAACAATATGTATCAGAGGTATGTAATCATTCAAGTATTCTTTTATGTACATAAAATTTAATTATCACGTGAAATATTAATTTTCAATTGTTTTGTTGCAGAAAATAAAAAAAATAGAACCCATTCAGCACATAAGACGGGACGATGATGAATAAAAGGGTTGATCGCAAACTTCATGAGTACTTATGTTTTTGGTCTTACTTAATATTTAATGTTTTTTGTGATCTTTATATTTAAATAATTAATTTACACTTGTCCATGGATGTCTTCTAATAGGTGCTAACATACAAAGAGGAGTCAATCGATGAATTGATAGACATTGGATTAAGTATGGGTTGTGAGTATATGTTGAAATATCAAGATTTAATTCAACAATTATAAGTAGCTATGTTGTTTAACTTCCCTTGTTTTATAATTAATAGAATAACAAGTGTCGAACGCACCAGCCACACTCAGAGGGGGGGGTGAATTAGTGTGTGGACTTTTAAAAATTTTCTCACTTCAAGTTAGCAGTTATTTCAAAACATAATTTTACACATCATCATTGTAAGATTGTATGTAGTCATTCACCAATGACATCCATCAATAATTAAGAGAAATCAATTCATAAGAACAATGAACACAAGAGACACCATATGTATGTATAAGCTTTTGTATTATTTTATATATGTGACTACAATCACGGGGATTTTATCAACACCAACTGAAGTAAGGAGCATAGACTCCAAGGAGAGCACAACTCTCAAGAAAGACTCATCTTGTTGCAAGACTTAGCTTGTCGATAGAATGCAATCTATCCAACTATAATTGATCTAGTAGTTCAACCAACCCAAATACAAGTCCTTCAGTTATTGTATCTGCTCCAGCTCATGATTAGAGGTCTACAACAAATGCTCATCACTAGACTTCATCGTCCCTTGAATTTCTCCCTTCTTCACTTCATCTTCTCTCTGAAATTCGCACCTTCTTCACTTAATCTACTCTCTAAAATTTGCACCTTGAATGTGCCAAAGGATCACCATACCAAAAATCACCAATCTCAAGTGCAGATCCACTTATTCACACACTCCCTCACACCACCAAAATGAACCAAGAATAGTTGTATTTATACTCATTCATGCTCAACTCTAGTTTAGTTTTAGGGCCAACTTATGCCACAAGTTACAACTATCTTGACCACTTTCAACAACTTTGGAACCAATGCATAACCACCATTGACCATCATTCTGGGTCTTCAACTTTAAACCTAGCATACCACTTATCACTGGAAAGCGCACGATGAGTACTAACCTTCATATGCTTTCAACAACCCTTTGACCTATTTTTCATAAATTGATCACAAGCATGGATCGATTTCCTTTGTCTCTGCAAATGTTGCAAAAATCGAATTTTATAGAGGTGCTTCCTTCAAACCATTTACATGTGACCATATGCACAAAACCACGGGCTTATTAATTTAACCAATGTTCCCAGTGCCTCATGGCTTATATGTTCGTAACCCATGACCCAGGGATGGAACCTAGTCCTCCAAACTTCATCCTTTAGGTGATTTCTCTCTTACAATCATCCAATATTCTGGAGTTTCAACTTCCCGAAGTGGTTACCTCTCACAAGGGTTGATCCGATGGTTGGCATGATTCTTGGAACCAAATCAATGGTCTAGCTTAAATCCTTACTTATCCTTCCACTCCTTAATCCAATGGCTATGACTTAATCAAAGGTTGGTGTGGACGGCCATTATTTATTTCAAGACTTCGGGACTCTGGGGCTTCGGAGGTCCAGGTAATTGATGCTCCAATTTTCACCGAAGTTGGTCAATGTCGAAGTGGTGAACATGGAAGTGCTTACGCTATATTTCCACTATGTTTGATCTAATAGTCATGTGAGAACCTAGAGGATCTTAGATCAACAACCAACATTAACTTCAGCCTTCGGCGCTTCAGGTAGTTGTTGTTGGTAGAAACTGGTTTCCCCCGAAGGACATACTCCCAGAGTGACGTAACTTGGTGATGTCACTATTGACTTGGCATTGGTCGAATGGATTCCACGTATCACTTAGATTTGTGACTTATGTATACCTAAAATTCCAACTAGACCTTGACACTTGTCACCATTTATTGCGCCACATATCCTTTTTGACGTGGTCTTACTGATGTGGATCTTTTGATGTGTCACATGTACTCCTCATGGATCTAACGGTTTTAGGTTCATATGAATCCTTGATCCAACAACTGAGATCAATTCTAGATCAATGGCCCAAATTCATTTCAGCCTTCGGGACTTCGGGTTATTCACTTTTTCCCATTTCCCAATTCTCTCGAAGTGAGATTCCCCGAAGAATAAACCTCGAGTACCTTGGATTAATCTAACGATCTTTCTTTTACCCAAAAAGCTTTAACACGATCCAACGGTTGTCGAGAATTCGCCAATTTGAGATCTCGGGCCTTTGGACTTTCTTATATTATCCTTCCACTTTACTCGATCCAACGGTCGGGATATTTCCTGAAGTGTTCCTTAGATCAAACGGCTGGAGTTTCTTCGTGAACTCGGGCTTCGGGAATTCTGGTTCAATTCAAACTCCTTTTCACTGAAGTGGTCAGTGTCGAAGTTGATCATCTCCTTTCCTTTATTGTGATCTGACGGTTCCAATATCTCCACTCCAGATCAACGGTTGACGGTAGTTCGGTTAATCCGAGACTTCGAGATATTTGTGGTTTACACTGTCCGTCCACTAAACTTGATCAGATGGTTGAGAATTCACCTGATGTCTCTCCTTGATCTAACGGCTAGCGGGATTTCCTAACTTCATTCCTCTTCCTTATCTCCAATGTCCCAAAACTTACGCTATCATTCCACTTGCCTTTGATCAGTGCCTCTAACTGATCGGATGGTTGCGATTACACCTGAAAACTATCTCAACAAACATGATTCATCCTTGATCCTTCACAAAGGATTCTTCTGTGTAGGCTCTGGTTTCTGTGTTATTTCAAATGCGCCATCTCTTCTGAGCTTTTGAATCATAGGATCACTATTGATCCTATCGTGATCAAAAGTGATCACGACTTAATTTTTCCACAAGGTAATCTTCCTTTTCTCTGATCACTATACATGTTTGACTCATGTTGCCATAAATGACAACACATAATCAATAATCCCAATAATATCCCCCTTTGTCATTGAGGGAAACATATTTGTAAAACAAAAATAAGTTCATACATTTTCTCCCCCTAGCATAGATATTCTTTTCTATCGGATAGAAAATTTGTTTTCTACTAAACTTTGTTTTACTGCTTCTCTCTCCCTTTGACATCAATGACAAAGGGTTGCTCCCCTTATGATCAACCTCTCTTTATCTACATGTTGTTGACCAATCTGTTGAACCTCGGGTAACTCCCTTGTCATCATGCTTTACTTGAACTGGATGACTCCCCCTGTCAATATGCTCTCTCTGCCTTTGACTACTCTCCTCATGTCATCTTTACAAAATGTCATGTACATCATTATGTACAACATATTATTTCTGGTGTGGATACTACTGCTCTACTGTAACACTGCACAAATGATCCTTGAACATGGCAATTGCTTCTCATTGATCTCTGACTAGATGTATCCATCTCTATCCATGATGCTTCTCAATTGTACAATGTTCTAAATTCATCTGAGAGACTTTATACTCTGCTTGCCGCATGATGACAATTCTTTGTGCAACAATTAAGTTTACTCATGTTCACATGTTCAGTCTTTTCTATCCACATCTGTGATTGTCCTAGTTTCTCAGCCTTTGTTCTCTAATATTATATTATTGCAACTTCATTTTTCTTCCATGTTTCATTTAATATTCGTGTTGTGTTGTATGAATCATTTCTCATTGATTGTCTCCTTCAGTTCCAGCAGGCATGGTCTTTGTGGCCAAATCTACCACAATTGTATCATCTCATAGTGTGACAATGTGCAACAATATGCCCAACAAGATTGCATTTCCAACATCTTATAATGTTGTTGAATCTACCAAGATCTTTTCTTCCATGATGCCTACAATCCAAGGCTTTATGACCATATTCATTACAAGAAAAGAAATGACCATTAAAAAAAAATTCATACATGCCCCTTTGACTCATCACTGAAGGTGTATCTCTTCTAAACTTGCATTGAGGTGTAGGAGTAGCTTCTTGACGTATTCCTTGATATGATTTTCTGAAGATTGTAGTGTTTCTTTCACTCTTTGAACATGAGGGACCTGCATCAGACCTTCTTTCACCCTTTACAGATGAAGGACCTACATCAGACATGTTTTCACCCTTTACAAATGAAGGACCTGCATCAAGATTCATAGGAGTAACAACTTCTTCCTTGTTGTATCCAAGACTGGATTTATCATTTGGTGATCTTTGACTATCCAAGATCTTAGCCAAGATCGTAGAGCTATTCATGAACTTGACATGGGTGTTTGACTTCTCAACTTTCTTTCTAAGATTCACAACTTCTTCTTCCATCTTATGACATGATTCTTCCCTTTCGTTCAACTAGTTCCTCACTACCTCCTATCTTCTTTTGGCTTCTTCAAGTTCGGTTTTCATATTGACATTGTTTTCTCTTAGTTCTTTTAGATATGCAAGGTTTCTGCTAAGCTCATCATCTTCCTTCTTCTTTTCTTTTGCTTGACTGATTTCATTCTTCAATCTCTCAATCTCCTCTTCTTTTTCTTCTAACTAAATATCTTGCTCGGATATGACCTTTTCATTGTCTTTGAGCATTTCCTTTATTTCCAAGATATGATTTTGATTGCTAAGCTCATCATATTCCTTCTTATTTTATTTTGCTTGACTGATTTCATTCTTCAATCTTTCGATCTCGTCTTATTTTTCTTCTAACTGAATATCTTGCTCAAATATGACCTTTTCATTGTCTTTGAGCATTTCCTTTATTTATAATATATGTTTTTGATTCTTTTCAAGAAATGCTTTAGTGTACCCATAAAGATAGCTATAGTCTGAATCACTATGGTCATAGTTGTATTCAACAAAACCCCAATCAACTTTCTATTTAATATTTGATAGTTCTTCTTCTACTTCTTCCATGGGATAAATGCTAACAGAACTTTCTTCTATGGTATCTGAATCTTCTTCTTTACTTGCAGGAGAAAATTCAATATCAACATTATTGCAATCGGAAGATTGTGGAGAGTCTTTACCTTTATTAATGGTCGAGTCTTCCTTCTCGTCCTTGATAGGAATGTCTTATGTGTCTTCTCTTTTGATTTGATACACCTTTTGTAACTTCAACCATAAGTCCTTGGTGGATGTGCATAGTCCCGTGCTTGCTTTGACAATATCTGATAATCCATTGAGAAGAATCTTCAATGTCTCTTCATTGTTCTTCATTACTCTTCTTTGGGCTGCAAACTTGGATAGATTCTTCAAGGCAATGGGTCCAAAACCACCTACTCCTTTTGATTTCAAATACTCTTTCATTTTTACTCTTCATCCTGAATAATCTGTCTCATCAAATAATGGAACCTCATCTGTAGAGATCACTGCTTGACCATCCATATGTGTGTCCATGGATCTCCTTCAAGTTTGTTAGGATTATAGTGAAGGCCCACTCTGATACCAATTGTTGGACGCACCATCCACACTAAGAGGGGGGGTGAATTAGTGTGTGGACTTTTACAACTTTTCTCACTTCAAGTTAGCAGTTATTTCAAAACATAATTTTACACATTATCATGATAAGATTGTATGTAGTCATTCACCAATGACATCCATCAATAATTAAGAGCAATCAATTCATAAGCACAATGAACACAAGAGACACCATATGTTTGTATAAGCTTATGTATTATTTTATATATGTGACTACAATCACGAGGGTTTTATCGGCAACAATTGAAGTAAGGAGCATCGACTCCAAGGAGAGCACCAACTCTCAAGCAAGACTCAGCTTGTTGCATGACTCAGCTTGCCAATAAAATGCAATCTATCCAATTAGAATTGATATAGTAGTTCAACCAACCCAAATACAAGTCATTCAGTTATTGTTTCTGCTCCAGCTCATGATCAGAGGTCTACAACAAATGATCATCACCAAACTTCATATTCCCTTTAACGTCTCCCTTATTCACTTCATTTTCTCTCTGAAATTCGCACCTTATTCACTTCATCTTCTCTCTAAAATTCGCACCTTGAATGTGCCAAAGGATCATCATACCAAAAATCATTGATCTCAAGTGCAGATCCACTTATTCACACACTCCCTCACACCATCAAAATGAACCAAGCATAGTTGTATTTATACTCTTTCATGATCAACTCTAGTTTAGTTTTAGGGACGACTTGTGCCACTAGTTACAACTAGCATGACCACTTTCAACAACTTTGGGACCAATGCATAACCACCATTGAACACCATTTTGGGTCTTCAACTTTAAACCTAGAATACCACCTATCACCAGAAAGGGCACGATGAGTACTAGCCTTCATATTCTTTCAACAACCCTTTGACCTATTTTTCATAAATCGATCACAAGCATGGATCGATTTCCTTTGTCTCTGCAAATGTTGCAGAAATTGAATTTTGTAGAGGCACTTCCTTCAAACCATTTACATGTGACCATATGCACAAAATCGCGAGCATATTAATTTAACCAATGTTCCCAGTGCCTCATGGCTTATGTGTTTGTAACTTGTGACCGGGGGCTAGAACCTAGTCCTCCAGACTTCGACCTTCGGGTGATTTCTCTCTTACAATAATCCATTATTCTAGAGTTTCGACTTCCTGAAGTGGTTACCTCTCACAAGGGTTGATCCAATGGTTGGCGTGATTCCCAAAACCAAATCAACGGTCTAGCTTCAATCCTTACTTATCCTTCCACTGCTTAATCCAATGGCTACAACTTAATCAAAGTTTGATATGGACGGCCATTATTTATTTTGGGACTTCGAGACTTTGGGGCTTCAGAGGTCCAAGTAATTGATGCTCCAATTTTCACCGGAGTTGGTCAACGCCAAAGTGGTCAACATGGAAGTGCTTACGCTATATCTCCTCTACGTTTGATCTAACGGTCATGTGAGAACCCGAAGGATATTAGATCAATGAACAACATTAACTTCAGCCTTCGGCGCTTCGGGTAGTTGTTGGTGGTAGAAACTAGTTTCCCCCGAAGGACATACTCCCGTAGTGACGTAACTTGTTGACGTCACTACTAACTTGGCACTAACCGAGTGGTTGCCACATGTCACTTATATTTGTGACTTATGTATACCTAAAATGCCAACTAGACCTTGACACTTTTCACCATTTGATTGTGCCACGTGTCCTTGTTGACGTGGTCTTACTGACATGGATCTCCTTATGTGTCACATGTCCTCCTCCGGGATCTAACGATTGTAGGTTCATATGAATCCTTTATCCAATGACTGTGATCGGTTCCTGATCAATGGTCCAGATTCATTTCCACCTTCGGGACTTCGGGTTATTCTCTTTTTTCCATTTCTCAATTCTTTCGGAGTGATATTCCCTAGAGAATAAACCTCAAGTAACTTGGCTTCATCCAACGATCCTTCTTTAACCCAAAAAGATTTAACATGATCTGACAGTTGTCGGGAATTCGTCTATTCGGGATCCCGGGCCTTTGGACTTGCTTATCCTATCCTTCCACTTTACTCGATCCAACAGTCGATATATTTCCCGAAGTGGTCCTTAGATTAGGCGGTTGGCATTTCTTCGTGAATTCGGGCTTCGGGAATTTTGGTTCAATTCGAACTCCTTTTCACCGAAGTGGTCAACGTCGAAGTTGACCGTCTCCTTTCCTTTACTGTGATTTGACGACTCCAATATCTCTACTCTAAATCAACGGTTGACAGTAGTTTAGTTAATCTGAGACTTTAAGATATTTGTGGTTTACACTTTCCTTCCACTAAACTTGATCGAATGGTCGAGAATTCATCTAATGTCTCTGCTTGATCTAAGGGCTGGAAGGATTTCATAACTTCGTTACTCTGCCTTATCTCCAATGTCCCAAAACTTACGTTATCCTTCCACTTGGATTTGATCAGTGGATCTAACTGATATGATGGTTGTGATTACTCCCAAAAACTATCTCAATGAACAGGTTCTTCCTCGATCTTTCACAAAGGATTCCTTTGTGTACGTTTTGTCTTCTGTGTTATTTCAAATGTGCCATCTCTTCTGAGCTTTTGAATCATAGGATCATTGTTGATGATATCGTGATCAACAGTGATCACGACTTACTTCTGCCACAAGGTGATCTTCCTTTTCTCTGATTACTGTACATGTTTGACTCATGTTTCCATAATTGACAACACACAATCAATAATGCCAACAACAAGAAATCTTTATATTAATTATATCGACTATGCTTTGTCATGGTGTATTAAACATGCAAGAAACAAAGTATAAAATGCAACCAACATAAGAGATTTTGAAAGAAATCCTGAAGCATGGATTCGAAAGAATGTGTATTGTTTATGAAAGACTCATTGTTATGGTATTTTTTTTATTTACGCAATCATGTATATTTTACTATATATAAATGTAGATATACTTATTACACTTTATTTCTATGTTTGTATATGGAAGATGAAGAGGCGGAACACAAAAAACAAGTCGATCAAAAAAACATTAAGTTAAATAACCAAAGTACAATATCACCTATAAATGATAAAGAAATGAGGCATGCACGCAACATGCACGATAACAACAGTTCAAGTGATGAATGATAATCAATATAATTGAATGTTACTGCAAGTTGTATATTTTGGAATATCTGTCTTTGAAAATCAGGGATTTTGTTTAATGTACTCAACAATGGGTCTTTTATTCATATATAATAAAATGAGTTTCTTATTTTATTGCATTGTTGAATAATTAATATGTAGATTATTTACATTGTTACAAAKAATAGAGGTGTAATCCGTTGAATAATGCATTAATGCAATCATTATATCAAAATGCAATAACAAAAYTATAAAACAATATTATCATAAAAAAATATTTGATTTTGAGATTATTAATAGAAAAATTATAAAAAATACAATTAATTAAAGTATATACATATTGGTGCATTGCATTCTTATGAACTCATTACATTGTGTGTGCCATTATATAGAAGGTGGTGCATTTTGAGGAATCATACACATTGGTGCCCATTAATTATATTAAAGCATCGATGTGAAATATTGAGAAAAAACATTGTTTTGTAAATGACATAACGTACAATTATATTTATCATTTCAAAATTTTATGGGGCGCATGTTTACATTACGCACCGAAGCTCTAAATATAATATATGCACCGGTGCTTTAAGTAATATGCATCAATTCTTAGTAAAAATAATGGCACCAACATTTCACCTCGAATATTTAAAATTTCACTACCCTTTGGTGCACAGGGTAATACAAGCACTAATACGTATGGATTATACAAGCATCGGGGTGCACACTAATGGAAAAGCATTGAGGCGTGCACAAACTCAAAAATCACTAGTTCTTCATACATGAACAATGTGGAACCGATGCTTAGAAATTATGAGAGCACTTGTGTTGCATACAAAAAAAAAATCAAAACTAGTGTGTAATAATTATAAGCGCACTGGTGCTTTTTAGTTTTATGTATACACCAGGGCAAGTTGATTAAGAGCACACTGGGGCATTTTAATAATATAGGCACCTAAAAAAAACATCTATTACAACCTCCGCCTACCCAAAGTTTTTTAGTTATATGGAACATCTGTCAAAACCTTCGCTCTGAATAGCAAAGGTTTTTTTGAAAATTTTGTCAAATATTGTAACACTAAAAACCTCTGCAAAAACCTCCACTACAAGATGTTTTCATTGTATTTATATGTCTTTACATGAGTTAATCTATCCAGATGGTCAAGTTTTCACTCAACAATTTTGTCATTTTTGGAGGATTCGAGAAAAAATACATATTTGGAAAGAATGAACTTCTTCTTGGTGGTATTTGAGTATCACAAGAAGATGCACTTATCACTCCTTGCATCAAGCTTGTTTCTTTGTTCCTTAGGAATTAAAGCATAAAAAGTGGAATCAAAGACTTTGAGATGGCTCAGCAAAGGAATGTGTCCATACCAAATTTCATAAGGAGTCTTGTTTTCAAGAGCATGAAATGAATTCTTGTATTTCACAAAAACTACACATAGAACTGCATCAACCCCAAACATCAATTTTACATTTTTTAAAAACATCATGGAGTAAACCGTATTTAGGAGAGTCGTGTTCATTATTTTAGCTACACAATTCTGTTGAGGATTGTATAGAACTATGATTAGATGTTTGACCCCATGTTAGTGTATATAGTTTTCAAATTCATTAGATGTATATTATTTTCCATTATCAGTGCGAAGAGGGCCAATATGAGGCTGAGCTTCTTTTTGGATCCATATATGAAAATTTCGAAAAGTTTCAAAAGCTTGTGATTTTTCTTTAAACAAGTACACCCAACACATCCTGGTGTAATCATTAATAAAAGAAATGATGTATGTATTTCCATTTGTAGATGGAACATGTGTAGGGCCACATAAATCAGAATGTATCAATTCAAGTTTTCTACATGCTCTGGAAGTAGAATAATGAAATGGTTGTTTTTTATGCTTTACAAGGATGCAAACATCACATTGCTTCAAATTCCTAGGAATAGTAGGAAAACTAGAAACACCATTGTTTTTTAGCAAACAAACATTGTCATAATTAATGTGACCAAATCTAGCATGCCACAAGAGACTGGATGTCAGTGTACCTTCATTATAATGAGAGAGGTATGTAGAATTTTTTGCATGAGAAGATGTCCCTTTCAAATTCAACAATCTTCCATCTTCCACTTTGGTCGTGACAATCATGTTGTCAGAAGCCTTCCTTATTTCAACTTTGACATTGTCATTGAAATCTTCGAAGAAGTCTCTTTGGAAGGTTTTGTGGTAGGTTGCACCTGTTTCAAGCAGCCATGCATCTCTCCAAGAATCAAATGAAGTGTTAAACAAATCTTCAGTTACTCCTATATTGCAATAGTCATCAATGTAATGAGCGGATTCAAGTACTTTATTTTTCGTCGGATCTGATGATTTACCTTTGTATTCTTTCTGATTCTATCTATATTTGATCTTCTCCCATGGGATTCCACAGTCATTCACTTCATGTGACCCATCCTTCCACAATGGGTACAGTGAATATTAGATCTCTTGCTTTGGTTGTGTTTACCTTCCTACCTCTAAAATTATTTCTCCCATGTCTTATTTTTCTTCCATCCCCTCTAGAAGAATCATGTGATTGATTCTTACCTTTCTGAGCAAGGCACACAGTCTCACCAGTGGACTAAGTTGACTTATTTCCAAAGGTTTTCTCATGTTCTACAACTTTCTCCACCAAAGTGTCAAATGTCATGGATTTCATTTGACTACTATCTTGCAGAGATTCAAGGTAGTGAGAATGTGTAGGGTATAAGGCCTTAATAAAGGTTGTGAGAGGGAGGTCTATATTCACTTCAGTGGCTTCAACATCATGCATTATGTCTTTGATTTCATAAGCTAAAGCCATAGGGTCATCATTCTTCAACTCTAGGTAGAAGAGCTTCACTAGCAATTGCATGAGTTCTAGTTCTGAATGAGTGTTATACAAATCCTTCAATTTATTCAAAGCACCATAGGATTCATTAATGGAAACAATATGGTGGCTCATCTCTTCACTTATTGTCGTAGCAATCACAACATATGCTTTTTGGTCTTTATCCTTGTGTGTGATATAGGAATGATCGGTCTACTACTCTTCAATTGTGTTTCTTTGGCAGTTGATTCAGGTTCTTCTTCACTAGCAGTTGTTGCTTCACAAATGCCATTCCACAAGTCATTGAATATGAGAGTGTGTTTGATCTTTTTGTACCATTCTTGGTAATTTTATTTACGATTCAGCATCACGCCAACGATAGAGATGAGATAATGCATATTTATAAACAAGATTACTACAAGAACAATAATCTCTACAACAAAATTATCGTCAAGCAAATCACTTTGCAATGCCAAATCTTGTTACAATGCGAACAAAGTTCGACTAGTCAGCAAACCCACGTACACTTTGTCCACAATTTAATCTACTCCACAAGAAATTTGGGGCTCTAGACAGAGATGTATGTCGAATGATTTCCCTGAGGGGATGATGTTTGTATCGGTATGCATGATTTTAGTCTCCACCCAACCTTTAAAAGACAGTTATTTCACTGTGTGGGTGTAAAAAACAAACTATTCAATACAAATTTCTTACACTGGTGTTTTAATATCGATGAAAATTTTCACGAAGGATATCAGTTCATGTCACAAGGGTATATTGTTGTCGCTTACAACACCGAGATTGGAAATGGTCCTCCCCATACCCATTTTTCTTGCAACAGTTTCAGTTTGAAGGGGGGATGGTCATATATTAGTACCTATGCCCAACATTATGGCTAACTGGAAGGAGACATCCCAAGAACACATTTTCATGGTTGAACTTCTAGGTCTAAGAAAGGGGGAGATAAATATGCAGGTGGAAGAAGGCCGAATTTTGAAAATAAGCAGAGAATGCAACATAGTGGAATGTAAGGATGAGAAATGGCAAGGCATCGAGCGATTACACGGGAAATGTTTTTTCAACATTTTTCGATACCAAAAAATGTCAAGGTGGAAGATTTTTTTCATCGAGTGCTAAGAAATCCTATGCAAACTATTAAGTTTCTCAACAACGCATTCACCTTCTTGGAATTTCAAAAGGGGTAGATTAGGGTTAGTCACACAATTGCGAACAAAGAGAGGCTTTTGTGATGGAGCGACAATACGACTGTCAACAATGAGGAAGGCAAAGTGTAACGCTCATGGTAGGAGAAAGAGATGGGAGAGAGAATGGCATGAATAATGTTGATGAAGACATAGGGGAAGACTTGCAGGAAGAGGGGTGTTTCTGCACACGAGAGGAAAGGAAATGCCAAGAGAAATGAACCATGGAGTTAAACTGCTTTGGCTTTGATACTACTGATAGGAAAGGAACCATGGAGTTAAACCTGCTTACATTGATACTACTGATAGGACAAGTATGGGTAGAAGTTGTAACTTCGCACTTGATTATTTGCATTAACATGAGAAGTTCATAAATACCAGCATATATTGATTGTTGGTCTCCCTTCCGATTCTTCCTATCACCCACACTCTTCTCAGAAGCTCTCCTGCTGAGCTTGTATTTCTCCTAAGTGATATTTACAATGATATTTACACAAATAATGCAATCACAAGGATTATATATCCAACACATCCATATAGAGACCAAGATACAACCAACACCAAAAGTTAATATTGACTTAGGTAGAGGAGTGCTCAAATAATAACATTGCAACCAAGGCAATGCTTTTAAGGTTTATACCCAGACCCTGCCCAAGGATTCTCTATGAGTCAAGTGGACTACTCCCAAGTGCTCTAGCAAATAATGACATGTGCATAAAATAAGAGAGGTAGCTTGGACTATTCCCAATCTCTAGTTATAATCAAATGTAGCTACTAACAATGAGCTTATATTACTCCCAGGGACTAGCTAAGATCAACAATACCATTAAGACAATAATAAGCTTGTAAAATTGTTTCTTCCTATCTTAAGGAACCCTTCAACATTATTTTTAGTGCTCAACCAAGGTGTTAAAGTTTATAATGGGTTCACTAACTAGTGAAAATTTAACGAGAGAAAGGAGTTTGAAGCAACCAAAGAGAAAAATAAAAAGTCTTGAAACCAAACCCACACAATAAAGCTCCAATATGCACATCATTCATTAAATTTTATCTAAACCATTTTGAGTATAGCAAGGTTGCTCTCAGAAAGAAGATTCCCCATGTGTCTTCAAAACTCTAGTTTTACTAGTCATCATGGGTGCTCCATTATATCCATGACACATCGTAATTATGAATAATTCATCAAAAGATCAACTATTAAATAAACTAAAGTATGACTATATTATATTATTAAAATAAAATAAAGAAAAAATAATCATTTATATTAATATGACCATTAAAAAAGAACTATACATTATTTTAAAAATCTATAAAATTATTGTTTTATTATTAAAAAAAAATCATAAAATATTAATAATATTTTTCAAATTAACCCAAAAAACATATATACTAAATCATTGAAAATATATATATGACATTAATATTCATATGACACTCAACTTCATAACTCTTCATAAATTTTATAAAAATACACAAAGAAATAAATAAATAATCATATTTGAGTAACATTAACATGTAACAACATTTACCTCAAGGTAATTTTTAAACAATGAGTATGCAAATGAAAACAATAATTCCTCAACACATGACAGCACGCTTACCTATCATGAAAAATAATCCCAAATCATGGTCCGGGTGGTATATGTTTGGTCGATGAGTAGCCTAATAATTCAGTTTTGGGTGGATTTTTTTTTTCCTATTACAATCATTAGATAAGATAAACATGTTTATTTATATGTGAATAAAATGTGAATATAGGAAATTATGCTCATAATGAAAAAAATCAATATAAAATTTAAATCCTAGTTGGTCATATTATATAATATAGATATTAAGATACTATGTTGCAAATAGGGAACCTTTTACGAGTTTAATACTTGATCATGCAAACGATGTGTACATAGAAGAAACGGAAATAGTTTACATAAATTGGATTTTGCGTGGTCCAAGCCATCTCAAGCGTGCACATATACGGTACACATTGTAGTGTTATTATCTAAATATGCTTTTTTGGAGCAGGTTTTGGGGTTCGAATGTATGTTTTATAAAAAAAAAAAAAATTATAAATATTATCAAGAATAAGTAATGGGTTATAAAGTATTAAATGTTTTGTATGTTTGAGTGTATAATGTTGGATCTAAAATTATTTTAGATTTTAGTATGTACATTTGAGCATTTAGAGCACATGTTTTATGTATAGTTAAGCATATATTGCTTTATATGCTCAAGTGTACATATCAAGATCTAAAGTAATTTTAGATCCAACATTGTACACTCAAGCATACAAAACATGTAATGCTATATAACCAAGTGTTTATTATTCACTTATAAATATAGCATTAATTTTTTCCAATAAATATACAAAGAAAAGATTGGTGTGATTTTGTCATGCTTACACAACTCTGTTAAAATAGATTATGCTTTAAAGAAAATGTAAATTAACAAACATATATACTTGATGTGAATGTTGTTTTCCTAGTAATAATCAAGAGGAGCCTCTTATGAAAGAAAGGCTCATCATTTATTTCTTAGCATCATTTAAGCTTTAACCAATTTTCTTTTCTTTCTCGTTTGGCTTGTTCAATTTCTTTAGGGTGAATTGTTTAGATTCATTTACTAAGCTTTAACCATTTTTTTTCATTGTTCGGTTTGTTGGATTCTTATGATCTTTGTGTCCTCGACATGTATAGATATTGCCCCTTGGAGATTTACTTTCACACTGGATTGAGTTGGCTCCCCATTTTGGGCACAATTTTTTGAAAAATTCATTCAATTTTTTTTACTTGAATATTTTTTTAGTAAGTAAAATAATTATATTATTAATAAAGGAATTTACAATTTAATTCTCCATTCCTAGGGTTGGAAACTCAACATTTGACCCCTATCTTTCTCAGAGACGGGCTCAAATATTAAATTTTGAACCCTTTGTCTAAGTCTAGAAGATCAATTATGCATACTGCATGCTAATGGCCAAACATTGGCTTCCTTGATTTACAACTTCCAAAGATAGGAATTATTCTCATGAATCTCCTCACTGAGGATCATGTATGCTAATGGGTTCCCTTTTTCACGTTTTCCTTTCTAATTTCTATACATCTAGCGAATTTATTTGACATTGATGGAGGCTCCAGTAACATTAACTACCTTACTTCCTCTGATTTGGTCGAAGGAACTTGTCCCCTTTCCTGGTCTAAATATCTACTTTGTGACTCTTCTTCATCCCCCTAAGGGGTTTTTAGATGAGATAACTAATAAAGGAGGGAACAAATCCTTTTATATGAATGATTCCATATTCACAAGACATACCTTGAAGCGTGAGACAAGCTACTTTGCTAATGTTATAGCCTTTGATCGATTTGCCTCCATTTTTGGAGTTGCCTTTAAGGGATTCATCTTATAATATTTCTAGCCACTGGATTAAAGTCATTTTTTCCTTTTCCCCCCATGAGACCATGGCTTTGGACCTTCAAACAAATTTTCTCTAAATAAACTTTACCCTTGAAAGTCATAATCCAATCCCTAAATCGATTGAGAATCATCACACTCTATAATGACCTTATCAAATGGACTTTGTTGAGTCCAAAAGTGGTTCAAACTACAAAACAATTAACACATACCTATCCCAAAATATTTGGGCTGAATTATACCATTTTAACACAATAAATAAAAAGCATAAACAATAGTGTTTTATTTTATCTATAATTATCTTTTGTTTTTATGGTTAACAAACACTATAAAAATAAGAAATACAACCAATAATAATGATAATATATCAGATAAATTAGCTTCTTATCTCAAATAACGCTTTAATCATCAACCATGAACAACGACAATTTGCATAGGAAACAATATGCAAACCCACAGTCGAAGGAGGAAGAACAAATTTGCTAGTGGTAGAGTAATAATCACAGCATAAGAGAGCATACATCCAATACATTCTAACCCTTTCTAAGTCTTTATTGGTCTCTTTTATACCCTGGGAAACTGACATATTCAACTTTTATTAGTGCCCCTAAATTGGGTGATCAATTGATATGGTCAAAATTGATCATACAATCAATAGTTACAACATCGTGCTCAATAAATGTCGCACTTATTACAAAATGGGTGTGTTCACATCAACACTATTTGACCATGAAGACTTGGTATACCCCCGACTACATCGGGTTTGATTGGACAAAATTATTCCTTTCAGAATTTATGGGGATTTGATCATAAGAATCGATGTGCATGCTTATATTTGGCTGCCAAAATCTCTTCTGTCCTTGTTTTGATGTTCCCTTGGATCACCTCAATCATCAACTTTTGACTATGGATCTTAAAAAGATGGGAAATTAAACTTTCCATCTCTCCATTGGCTCTACTCGATTTCTCTTGAGCTTCTTTGGTGAAAGCAAGCCTTTATGTCTCGCTTGGATGAAGTTGTTACCTCACTCTTCCAAAACTAAACTTACCCAAAGGTATGGAGAAAAACATTTTACGACTAACAAGAGGATTCCCATTTGTGACTGCATATCGACAATTTCATGTAGTAATTTTGTTGTATTCCGTCTACTTCAGGTGAATCCCTACTCCACCCTACTCGACAAATCTACAATGTTTTACAAGTTAATCCTTGTCTTTTCAACATCATATACTAAGGATCTATCAAGTTGAATCTTATGCAACTTCTGGTGGAGCTCGTATCAGTGGTAACTAGACTATTTCATTTGGGTGTGATGCTTTGTGGTTTCCTGCTTTCAACTCGCTTAGGATAGCCATGTTTCCTTGGTCATCTTATATAGTTGGGATGTCTATGCCTACCATGTATCATATAACTTGGTGGTTGTTTCTTTGACTTCTTCCAACATTTGGTCAGCTTGTCTTATTCCTTGGGTAATTGATTTCAACCTTAGTCAAACTTCCTCCCCTATAGTGTTATTCCCAAACCTATGCACACGGTGATGCTTTTATGGTGTCCCTTACTATTGATGTGGGGACAACTTCAAGTTATTTAGTTTTCCAATCCTTCTCCTTGACTTCTTGTCATATTCACTCAAATTTTATTTTCAAACATTTGTGTCAAAGCATCGAAATATCACTAGGCATCTTTCGTTGATAGCTTTGTGACGACCTTTGTGATCGCATTGTCTTTAGAGCCCGTATGGAAGATTGGCCAGTCCATTGCAATTGGTACTACAACAACGATCCACAGTTTTCTCTTTCCAAATCGAATGCAATTTTGACCCAATCCTTATCACTTGTTTTTACCATCAACCTTTCTTAAGCCACCATGAGTTCTATCATTGTCTAGTTTTTTTAGGAGCCTACTTCATGTAGTTGGGCTACCTATGCCTTTCACTTGTCCAATAATCTAAGTTGGACCTCCCTAGATTCAAACTGTGTCAAGAGTTCAGTGAGTGCCCTATCCCTAAAGATACTCAAGGACTACCTAAGGCATATCTCCACTAATATATTTTGGTCTTTGACTGGTATCAACACCTTTTTTTGTTGTGTATTTTGGCTTTTGATATTGTGTCTCTGACCTTGTCTAACCACTACTCCTTCCTAATTTCTATGACCTTCATCACTATGGTATGCTTAGCATGTACCTGGGTGAGTTCCTCCTCATGTCTCATCGAGTATTCGTCAATCATTTTCTGGATATTATCAAGCTTGTGTTGCTCCCCCTTTATAGTATTTTGAATGTAGTTACTCTTTATTCAATACCAATCTTTATTTAGTTATTCCTAGGAAAATTGAAATAAGGTTATGCATATTCTAAGTTCAGCCTCTCCATGGTTGTTTTCTTCCCTAGAGTAGGAGACTTATATTTCTTGTAGTTATAGTTGCAAGGTGCATTTTGAGTGCATTGTCCACCCTCGATGATCCATATATGTACTTCTAGATCTAGCTCGTTTGGCGTTACCTAATCACATTACCTTGGTTGATTTGTATCCCTTGTTGTCCTAGCTTCTAGCTCCAATACTAGTTGTTGTGTGACTACATCAGTTGTTCGATGTTCCTTAACAGATCTTGTCTAAGCAAAATCCTCAATTGCTTGTTCTAATGCTTTCTACCTAGCCACTTCTTCAACAGTATCTTGTTCATTGGTGTGTTGTCTAATATTTTCTTTGAATTGTCATCTCTTTGTTGCAACTCTTTGTTTTTCCTCATCTTATACTTTCTACCTTTCATACGCTTGTTTCTTGGCCTCCTCTTAGGATCTCCACCTCCCGACAACATGTTGCTTGGCCTCCTCTTCATCTTTCTACCTTGGAAAACTAGCTACTTAGCCTCATATTCATCTTTCTACCTTTGGTAGCATGTTGCTTGGCCTCTTCTTCGGTAGCTTGGTATGTGGCCTCTTTCTCAATTTTCTACCTTTGGTCAACTTGTTGTTGGGCCTCCTTGACAGTTTTCAACTTACTTGCCCCAATGGATTTCTTTGTTCTAGCCACATCCTCTTCAATTCTTACTTTGTCTTGATCACACCACATATAATGAGTGTGGGTTTATGTTCCTCCATATACTTTATTTTCAACACACACAATCAATGAAACTCTTCTTGTTCCTTCAATTATGCCTATTCGTTGCTTCTCTTAATTCATATTTTTCCCTACTAGGTTTCCATCTTATTGTAGGTCATGTTTATAAAAATATGAAGGAGGATGACCATTCTCTCTGCAATTGAGAGTATGATGGTATGTCCCCTCTTTGAAATGTCCTTAGCAACTTGGATTTAGAGGTCCTATCACAACATATTGGCAACTTTGTTGTCCCTTTCCTCAAAAATAGGAATACCCTATGTCAAGCCCCCATATGAAACTTTGACATTGATGGCTTTATCGATTGTTGATGCCTCTAGAGTTAAAATTATTAGCCACCCTCTCTTTCTTCTTCGGGTGTGGCTTATCCTTTGTTTCTTCACAACTACTCTCCACTTTGTTCGCATGCCACTTTTATCTTCATTCTACCACTATTTGTTCTTTAAGCTTTTTGCCTATTTGCATAGTTTGTTTTTCTTCCTTGATAGGTAGTTGAGTTGATAGACATCACCCAACTTCCTCCAGACATGGTTCCTTTTGTGCATCATTTTCCCTCTTTCGCATGTCTCGTTGATCCTATTGGGCTTGAAGTTTTTAAACCATTGTTCGGGTGTCAATCATGAGTTCTTTATTCCAACTGGGAACATCTTCTTGTTAACATTCATCATCTTGAAGAATCTATGGTATCACCCCAAAGGGGGCATATATGAGGTTAAATGTATATGATATTACCCCAAGAGGAGCATATATGGGGTTAAATGAACATGTAATGGGTAAATGTATATGTAATGGTAGTTGGCCTAATAATAAAGGGCCCACATGTGCAATGTGTGAATATGTATATAGAGAGATCATGTAGTCATTATTGAGGAGAGGTAATTTGGATGTATGAATATATTGAGGTATTTGGAGGAGATTCTTGTATTCTTTAAGGAGTTACTGTGTAACTCGTCTCTCTTATCTATCTTGGAGCTATGCTCCACACTCACATTGATGCACATGGTGTGTACTTCTGGTTTATTATGATATTTTAATCATTTAGTTCATAACGTTTGGTTTTAAGGATACGATCCTAGGGTTTTTCTCCTTCAAACAGGTCATCTTGGAATTTTCCCTATAATTGTTTTTTGGCAAAGTTTCAAACAGTGAAACTTTCATTATCCTAAGGAGATATATCAAAATACTTATGGTAAAAGTTTTAGGTTTTGAATCATTATAATTGATGATATATATCTTGTGGAAGTTAGGGTTTTTTAGTAATCTTGAAATTAGTCTCAAACAAGTCATCTTGGAATTTTCAATATAACTTTTTTCGATAAATTTTTAGACTGAAATTTTCAAGAGTCTGAGGAGACATGTCAAAGTACCTATGGTAGAAATTATGGGTTCTTAGATGTTATACTTTCTAAAACATGGACCATGGAAATTAAGATTTTTTACTAGTCCTAAAACTAGTATCAAACAAGTTTTATTRGTAGAACTATCATATTTGAAGCTCAGAAAGTCCAAAATGAGTGTCACTGGTTCCTTTGGAAAGAAGACAAACCATAATATTTTAGATAAAAAAATTAGAAGAAGATATGAAATTTTGGACATGTGGCATTCCATACAAGTTTGTTATCTGGAAAGGGCCAAGAATCCGCAAGTTCTGGGAAAATTACCATAACTTTCACTTGGCACATCAAATTTGGTCRAACTTGGGCATTATAGAGAAGACATATCATAGTAATATAGGTATAAATTTCAAACTTAGAAGGGATGGAATTTAAAAKACACATAAGGACAAAGGTCGKTGGGCAAAACAATCTCCAGATTAGTTTTTAAAATGTATGTTAACTTAAAATTAGCATAACTTTTGATTGSGATGTCTGATTGAGGTGATTCAAAAAGTGTTGGAAAGAGAAAACACGTGAGATTCTATTCGGAAAAGGATAATAACTATATTGGATCATTATTTCTAATATATTTAGGTTATAACTTGAGGATTGTAGTTAGACCTCACTTAAGAATCAATGGCAATACCTAGATTTACAGGAGATGAAGACAAAGATGAAACCAATCCCAAGGAATGGTTGAGGATGGTAAAGGTCGAATCTAGTATGAGTCTTTTTCTAGAATATTTTTATCCTTATCATGGAACTTCTAAGTGGTGGAAAATCCTTGATTAATATACTAGGCAAAACGTCACATGGGAAAAATGTGAAGAAGTCTTCTCGAAAAATGGATCAAGGATACAAAAATGGAGGAGATGCATAAAATTCAAGTTGAATTAAAGGAATCAAAAGAAAAAATTTCCAAATTGTGGAAGGATAATGAAGATATAAGAAAATATATTATAAAGGAAGATGATGAGTTCACAAAGACGCAATTTCTTAAGGAGTCACTCATTAAGGATATTAAGAACTTAAAGTAAGAAAATAGTAGCAAAAGAAAGTTGGAAAAGGATGAGTCAATGGAAGAATTGAAAAAGAAAGATGAAGAAATCAAAAGGTTATCTAAGTATAATCAAGAACTTCTTAATGATGTTAATAAAATGAAAAGGAAATTACAAGAGTTTGAATCAAAGAATAGGGATGAAGATATTACCACAAAAATTGAAGAGGATACTATCAAAAAACTTGAAGAGGAAATGTGAAAGAAGGTTGAGGAATCCCTAAATATTGATGAGGTAAAATAAAAAATGCAATATAGAATTGAAGGATGTAAGAATTTGATGGATGGAGTCACATTGCCACTTCAAAAAGAAAAATAAGACAATATCCAAGAAGGTCACCGGAAGATGATTGCAAAAATTGAAGTCCATCTAGAGGATGTACATGTCAAATATGATGGTATTATCTCCAAGGATAGAGCAATTAAAGCCTAAGCAAAGAGAATAGAGGATGTCATTATATCTAAAAATAATACAAATGAAATTGGTGTGCAGAGTGAAGGAAAACCATCAAATGTGAAACCATACTGACACCCTCACTACTAGGAAAGATTTCAAAGAAGAAACGAATGTCAATATCAACATTATCAAGGAATAAGATGAAATTATCATCAATATTCATGGAATATGGTATCATAAAGAAAATTATGTAACAACCAATCATTAAGAATTAAGATTGAAAAGAATTGAGTTTTAATGGATGGATCATCATCAATGGAAAGAAGAAAGCAAGAAAATAAGAAAATCATATTACTTGGTTTCATCACATGTAAAGCCTTTAACTGCAAATCTTTAAGGACAAAGCTCTTGGAGGGTACTATGGTATGACCCCAAAGGAGGAATATATGGGGTTAGTTGTATGTGATATGACCCCAAGGGGGAATATATGGGGTTAAATGAACATGTAATGGGTAAATGTATATGTAATAGTGGTCAACATAATAATAAAGGGGCCACATGTTCAATGTGTGAATATGTATATAGAGAGATCATGTAATCATTATTGAGGAGAGGTGATTTAGATTTATGAATGCATTGGGGTATTTGGAGGAGATTCTCCTATTCTTTAAGGAGTTATTGTGTAAATCATCTCTCTTATATATCTTAGAGTTTTTATCCACACTCACATTGGTGTACAT
>SNQJ01S0018592.1:166840-178392 GCA_010110895.2 Picea sitchensis | reverse complement strand
TGTCGTGACCGCAACAATTCAACCAGAAGAACCAACAGATCCTAAAGAGGGGGAGTGCATTTTTCATTCACAGATGTGGGTGAAAGGGGACCCCATTGCATTTTATTGTTGATAGCGGAACCCCAGAAGAACCTCATCTCAGCAGAGGTTATCAAACAGTTGGGATTGTCAACAACACCACACCCACAACCATACAACATTGGGTGGCTTCGCCAAGGATGAGATCTCTGTGTCAGCCAAAAATGTTGATTTTCATACGGCATCCAACCCTTCAAGGGTGAGGTATTATGTGATGTTTCCCCACTGGATGTCTGTGATGTTCTCTTGGGCCAACCATATATGTGGAAGCGCCATGATGTTTATGAGTCTCGACCCCACAGTGTCATTGTTTCTCTGGGGGGTCATCTCTATATAATACCAGAGGTAGTTCCAACTACTGTTCCACCTAAAATGTGCCACAAGGTAGTATCCCATACTACAAAATTTAGCTTCTTCACAATCTATTCAAAAGGAGAACATAAGGACACTGCAACCATTACAGCCTCGCCCCAAGAACCTTCTATCCAATAGAAGCAGGTCGATAAGGCTGCAACAAAGCGCAAATATTCCTTCTACACACCGTCCTCTCATGTATCTCGACTTGTTGAACAACCTTAGACTCAACAGGTTCATGACAGACTTCTACAAATTGAGCAACGCGACGTCTCCAACAAGGCAAGCAACTCACCAAGATGTAGATTCAACACACGCTTTTCCCTCTCCCTGGGCAACTCAATGAAATTTATACCATTTCTTCCTAAGGAGGGAGGATTGATCCAGGTGGATATCGTGGCCACCCACCTTTTCTGACTGGCTCAAAACAGTTTTCTGACAATTTTGGCAATTTACTATTTTTAACAGTTTTTAACTTCCGGGGCCATTTTGAGGGCCTAAATAAAGGTTTTTGAGGATTGAGCTTCTCAATAATAGATTATGGCATGATTGAGGCCCAAAAATGAATCTCCTCGACGATACCTTTCCTATGGGCTATCATACTCCTAAAACGTAGATCGTATGCAAAAGTTACAACCCCAGGAAGTTAATGCATTATCTTACCCAAACGGGGCCCACATGACTTTTGGCGCTTCATCTCCTAGGGTTAGGTTTTTGGATATCTAGGGTTTTTGGCATTCCTGTTTATTATATAAAGGCCTTCAAAGCCCCATTGCAATGATCTTCTTGTGAATGTGAGTAACCATCACTTCTCTTCTCAGAGAGAAGCTACCGCCATTCTAGCGAGTCTTTCACTCTGTATTTTTACAGTCTCTGTATATTTCTTTCATTAATAGAAATTGTGTATTACTGTATATCTGTGTTTATGGTTGCATCTCTGATATATTTCTATTATATTGTTGAATATTTGTGATATCTATGTGCATTTATTTATTATATCTCCGCTCTCATTTCATGCTAAAAATAATCCGAATCATGGATGCCATATGGCAATCAACATTGTTGGCTGACATAGAGGTCTCATCCCTGGTGAAGCCACTCGATGTTGTATGGCTTGGCATTGTCGAAAATACCAACTATTTGACGACCTCTACTGAGACGAGGTTTTTCTGGCTTCTGCTATCAACAATAAAATGCAGTGGGGTCCCCTTCACCCACATCTGTGAATGAAATAGGCACTCCCCCTCTTCAGGATCTATTGGTGAATGAAATAGGCACTCCCAAGACAATAACAGTGGGGTTTGCGTCGATGATCTATCTTCTACTAGTATTTTTTGAATCAAATTCTGAATCAGGGTCCGACTCCTTGTATTTAATCTCGTCCACCGATGACTTTTTTGAGCGACATTCCTCGATGTTGTGCCAAGGGATTTTGTGGAAATCACACCATTTTCTAGTGTCCTGCTTCATCTCTCCATTACCCTTCTTTTCCCGTGGCTTGGAATGGTTTTCGAAAGGATTTTTGTTAGGGACATCTTTATCATGCTTTATTTGTTGCGGATTTTCATACCCAAACTCTCGTTTGTTCTGGTGCCTAAATTTCTGCTAAATTTTAACGACATATCGATAAGCAACACTTAGTGATGAGATGTCTAGAAAATCCATTTCAGTTTGGATGTATCTGTGTAGAGCCCCACGGTGTTTTAGAACCAAATGTTGCTTGGAGTCTTTGATACCCAACTTGGTGCATAAGGTGTGGAAGGTATTGATGAACTCCGACACTGCTTGGCCCCTCTCTTTCCCCAGTGTGGTCCATCTCATGTATTGGTCGTCATAGTTGCCAACATGGTAATATTGTTCCTTGACCGCATACACAAAAAAAATCCCAAGTGGGCTCGATCCCATATATTCCAGAATCCTCTATGGAACTTTTCTCCCAGTAAGTTTCCCACCAATGTTTGACATGGGGGAGAGATTTAAGGAGTGTGAAGGTGATCTTTTACCTGTCAAAAAAATTGTGAACATAGAAATAACCTTCTAGCAGATTTAACCATTTTTCTAGGGCATCTGCATCTATCTGTCCTTCAAATATGAGAATATCAAAATTAACTTGTACCTTGAGAGGTGAGGTGCCTCCAAAGTGGCCGCTTTATGAATACTCTCTGGTTGTTATCGGAAGGTGTTGAAGGATGTAGGAAAAATTCTCCATCATTTCATCCCTCTATTGTGTGAGAGCTTGCTCAAGCAACAAATTAATAGAATCATCTTCTCTGTTGTTTTTCTTTTCTTCTGCCATGGAGGGTTTGTTGGGAATGCGAGAGAAATTTTTCTCAAGAGAGACAAGATCGAGACCCAAATTTATATACTCAGACCTCGCCGGGGACATGCACTGGAAAACCGATCAAGAGCAACCTGCTCTGATACCACTGATCCAGATTATTTTATGTACGAAATAAGAGCAGAGATATAACACAAAAATATATAGAGATATTGCAAGAGAGCCAATAATATAACATAGATATATCAGATATATAACAAGAGACACAAATATACAGTAATACACAATTTCTATTAATGAACGAAATGTACAAAACTGTAGAAATACAAAGTGAAAGACTCGCTAGAATGGTGTCAGCTTATCTCTGAGAAGAGATGCGACGGCTACTTGCATTCACAAGAAGATGATTATTAAAATGAGGCTCCAAAGGCCTTTTTAACATAAATATAATCCAAAACCATAACCCCATAAGATGAAAAACCAATAGTTTTGTGGATCCCGTTCTGGGTAGTTTGGTGTATCAACTTCCCGTGGGCGTAACTTTGGCATACGATATTTGTTTGGGCCGCATGATAGCTCGTTGAAAAGGTATTGACGAAGATATTCATTTTGCAGGCTCAATCAAAGTTTTTGGCCAACATTGAGGTACTTGATCGTGAAAAAACACTTTTTAGGCCCTCAAAATGGCCCCAGAAGTTTAAGAAACGAAAAACTGGTAAAAATAGTAAATTGTCCAGAAGATTGTTTTGAGCCAGCTGGAATAGGTGGGTGGCCACCAATATCCACATGGATCAATCCTCCCTCTTTAGGAAGAAATGGTATCCATTGCATTGAGTGCGTGTGGGAGAGGGATAAGCATTTGCTGAATCTACATCTTGATGAGATGCTTGCCTTGCTGGAGAAGTTGTGCTCCTTCGCTTGTTGAAGGATGTCACGAACCTGTGGCTAGAACGGTTGGACCTTTTTAACCAGTTTGGTTACATGAGATGATTGTGTGGAGAATGAATCCTTGCACTTTGATTCAATCTTGTCAACCTACTTATACTGGATAGAAGGTGCTTGGACGAAGGCTGCAGTGGTTGCGGTGTTCTTCTGTTCACCTTTTGAACAGGCTGTGAAGAAGCTGAATTTTGTAGTATGAGATACTACCTTGTGACACTATTTAGGTGGGACAATAATTGGAACTACCTTTGGTATCCTATAGAGATGACCCCCCAGAGTAACAATGACACTATGAGGTCAAAACTCATAGATAGCATGACACTTCCACATATATGGTTGGCCCAAGAGAACATCATAGACATCCAATTGGGAAACATCACATAAAACCTCATATTTGAAGGGATGGATGTCGTATGACAATCGACACTATTGGTTGACACATAGGTCTCATCCCTGGCGACGCTACCTGATGTTGTATGGCTGCTGGTATGGTGTTGTTAACAATCCCAACTGTTTGGCGACCTTTGCTGAGATGAGGTTCTTCTGGCTTCCGCTATAAACAATAAAATGCAGCGGGGTCCCCTTCACCCACATTTGTGAATGAAATAGGTGCTCCCCCTCTTCAGGATCTGTTGGTTCTTCTGGATGAATTGTTGCGATCGCGATCGTGACAATAGCAGTGGGGTCTACATCGATGATTTGTATTCTACCAATATTTCTGAATCATATTCCGAATCAGGTTCTGGCTCCTTATATTTAATCTCGACCACCAGTGACTATTTTGAGCGACATTCCTAGGTGTTGTGCGAGGGGATTTTGTGGAAATTACACCATTTTCCAGTGTCCTGCTTTATCTTTCCATTACCCTTATTTTCCTATGGCTTGGACTGGTTGTCGAAAGGCTGTTTGTTAGGGCCATATTTATCATGCTTTGGTTGTTGTGAATTTGCAGACCCTAACTCCTGTTTGTTCTGGTGCCTAAATTTCTGCTCGATTTTAACAACATATTGATAAGCAACACCAAGTGATGAGATGTCCAAAAAATCCATTTCAGTTTGGATGTAACTATGTAGAGCCCCATGGTATTTCAGAACCAAATGTCACTCAGAGTCTTTGATACCCATCTTGGTGCGCAAGGTATGAAAGGTATCGGTGAACTTCGACATTGCTTGGCCCCTCTCTTGCCGTAGTGTGGTCCATCTCATGTACTGGTTGTCATAGTTGCCAACAGGGTAATATTGTTCCTTGACCACATCCACAAAAAAATCCCAAGTGGGATTGGCCCCATATATTCCAGACTCCTCTGTGGAACTTTTCGACTAGTAACTTTCCCACCGATGTTTGACATGGGGGAGAGATTTAAGGAGTGCGAAGGTGAGCTTTTCCCCGTTGGAAAAATTGTGAACAAAGAAATAACCTTATAGCAGATTTAATCATTTTTCTAAAACATCTGCATCTATCTGTCCGTCAAATATGAGAATATCAAAATTAACTTGTACCTTGAAAGGAGAGGTGCCTACAAAGTGGCCACTCTATGAATACACGCCGGTTGTTATTGGCAAGCATTGAAGGACGTGGGAAAAATTCTCCATCATTTCGTCCCTCTGTTGCATGAGAGCTTGCTCAAGCAACATATTAATATAATCGTTTGCTTTGTCGTTTTTCTTTTCTTCCACCATGGAGGGTTTCTTTGGCGTGCGAGAGTAATTTTCCTCAAGAGAGACAAGATTGAGACCCAACTTGTTATACTAGAACCTCGTCGGGGACATGCACTGAAAAACGATCAAGAGCAGCCTGCTCTGATACCACTAATCCAGATTACTTTCGACACGAAATGAGAAAGGTCGTATACCACAGAAATATACAGATATATTGAAAAATAGATAATATTATAACAAATATATATCATATATATAACAAGAGACACAAATATACAATAATAAACAATTTCTATTAATGAGCGAAATGTACAAAACTGTAGAAATACAGAGTGAAAGACTCGCTAGAATGGTTGAAAATTATGTCTGAGAAGAGATGTGACGGCTACTCGCATTCGCAAGAAGAGGATTATTACAATGAGGCTCCAAAGGCCTTTTTAACATAAATATAATCCAAAACCCTAACCTCCGAAGATGAAAAGCCAATAGTTTTGTGGACCCTGTTTTGGGTAGTTTGGTGTATCAACTTCACGAGGGCGTAACTTTGGCATACGATCTTTGTTTTGGGTGCACGATAGCTCGTTGGAAAGGTATCGTCGAGGAGATTAATTTTGGGGGCTCATTAAGAGACTTAGGATGGATTGAGGAGCTCTATCCCGAAAAAAACTTCATTTAGTCTCTCAAAATGGCCTCGGATGTTTAAGAACCAAAAAATTGCTAAAAATAGTAAATTGCCAGAAGATTGTTTTGAGACAGTTGGAATAGGTGGGTGGCCACCGATATCCACCTGGATCAATAAATAACCTCATTTTCAATAGTGTTTGATGATTGGTCACCAGGTTTCTCGGTTAGGGCATAACCATCCAAGAAGTGATTAGACAATAAATTCATGGTGTTCACCCATTGGGGGCAATATTTTTCAGAATGTTGGCTAAGGAGGGTTCTATGGCCTGTTAAGGTGAAGGTTTCCTGAAGAAGGGCCTATAAGGCCTCTAGCTAGAAGTGTGTTCACTTTCATTTCATTTCATGTCTACAATTTGTTTAGATAACTTCTTTACCATCCTTTGTAGGCTTTCTATATCAAAATTATCCTTTTCAGAGTTTTGTTCGGGCTGCTTACCTAGTGGTATAGTTAATAAGATTCATATCCTAGGTTGTTTTTGGGTTTCTTTCTTTTCTAGAGAGAGATGAGTCACTTTACATCCTTTCATTTAGAACTCAATGGTTTTTTCCTCTTCAAAATTCTCATCCAAGGTTGGTTTAACAACTCTCTTGATGAACATAGAGATGGAGGTTGGAAATGCATCTACATACACCTTGATTTGAAGTTATTGAGTAGGTCTAACTTTTGGTTGAAATTTATTAAGGATTGTTGTAAAATTATGATTAAAATCCTTCACCTTTTCTTTAGGTCCCATGGTGGTAGTGAAGAGTTCTGCCACCAAGGCTCCTGTGGTGGTTTCTTCAACAAATTTGTCTAATAAATCCTTCTATAATTTTATCCAGTTGGTTATGGAACCAACTGGAAGGTTAAAATACTAGGTTGAGGCTGAGTTCTCAAAAGTGTATGGAAAAATTCAGCACACCACATCCTTGTGGTTCAAATTCGTCAACCTAATTGCTAGTACAAATTTATTGATGTGGTCTTCAAGCAATCCAGAGGTTTCAGAGTCAAACTTGGGAATAATCTTCTCTAGATGCCTAGGTAAGTTATGCAACCATCCTGGTATAGCCAAGGTGTCCCTAACCAACCATGGTTAGTTGTTTGCAGGTTGGTTATCACCCTTTGGAATTTTTTCATTGTTATCCCCCATGCCATCTGATTCGTCATCCAAGGCCTCCGAATTGGATCCTACTTCTTCAGACTCAAAATTATCAGGTTCAGAATCAATACTTGTTGGTAGGGTGAAAACTGGCGTTTTAGGAATTAAATTGAGAGGTTTTTCTATTTATGTCAAAGTAAATTCTACCAGATCCTCAACTATGTGAATGAAAGTGTGGTATGGGTTATCAAGAACTGATCTTGCAGTTTTCTTTCTATGAGGGAGAAATGGAGCTAATAGTTAATGCTCTTATCTTTTGAGCGTAAGTGTTGGAAAGTTAGTATGCTTTCTATGTTTTAAATTTCATATCTTGGTGGTTATGGTATATGCTTGAGGCATATCATGAAGGTCTTTGGTACATGGATAGAGGCATAGCTTGGTGATATTTAGGAAATATGCTTTGAGGCACATCTTGGATGTATAGTATATGTTTGGTACATGGTTTGAGGCAAAGGGAAACAAGATGAGAAATAAAATAAAATTTGTCAAGAAAAACTTCTATTCAAAAGAAGATAGGTCCTCATCTGATGAAGATGATGATAGTGACAGTGATTCATAAAGAGTAATATTCATGGAAATGGAAACTCAAAAAGGAAATGAGGAAGATTACAGAAGAAGTGTATCTCAAAGAAGACCTTCTACCTTCAGGGATCAAAGAAGATTTAATCAGTATGAAGGAAACAATAGAAGAGAAAGATCAGAAGCATGAAGATAGGGGGATCATCCCCAAAGAAAGTTACCCTTTTCCATTGATGTCAAAGGGGGAGAGAAACATGAGGAGAGAAAGATCGGAAGCATTGGTCACATGTGGAGTATGAGTGTTTCCATCAATTCCAAAAGGGGAGATTGTTTGAAAGTTAGTTTTCATTGATGTCAACCCTCGATGTCAACTCTAGAAGAAGTTTAGAAGCATTAATGTCAACCATAGAAGAAGCATGAAGCCTCTAGAAGTGATTGATTTGTTTGAAGGAATAAGTGATGGGTGTATTTGGAGAAGTCTCCAAAGTTATCCCTTTATGGTGTAGCTTTAAGCATGACCCTCACGAGAATATGCTTTGAAGAAGTCTACAAGAATCCTTGGAAAGATGGCTAAGTAGTTAAGTGGTTGAGAAGCCCCAAAGGTGTGATCATGAAGTGTTTGACAACACATGTATTCCAATAGAGGATGAACACATTCAATAACCACTCACACAACAAGATCAAATATCAACACAATGATGTTTTGACATGGTAAAACCCCTACAGGGAAACATCCACGACCCCAACCAACGTGACCACTTGGAGCAGTTTATTAATGAAAAATAAAAAGATTACAGAGAGATTTTACAAGAGAGTTTCTCACAATCAATCATCAACAAATGATCCTCCATGCTATTTAAATAGATATCATGGACCAATCAGGTGTTAAGCCACAAATCAATGGCTATTAAGATCGAGGAGAATATGAGTCGTCATATCACTCTATGTCGGGAACATATCGTGACCATCAGATTTCCTAACTACAAATGCATACTAGTGCATACTAAAGAAACACATTGAGAAACACACTTTTACCTAACGACACATTAGACCAAGTAGATCTTAACTAACTCCTAAGTGTCTAAATATCCTAACATCCCCCCTTTAAGAACAACTTGAGATAGGATTGAAGTATTTACAATAATGAAACAATAGGAGAAGGAAGGAGGCATTAGAGCCTATCTCCCCTTAATGACAACTTCCTAAACTCCTAACATAGGTTGAAGTTTGGAAAACTTCGCTTTTGTAAGAGAATTTGTGAAAATGTCTGCAACTTGATCTTTTGTAGGGAAAAAGAGCACTTCAATAACTTGATCATGAATGATATTTCTGATGAAGTGCATGTGTAGCTCGATGTGTTTACTGTGTTGATGCTGAAATGGGTCTTTGGCGAGCTTGATGGAACTCTGATTGTCACACCAAAGGCTAGTTGGATGTTGTTGCTGGAATCCAAACTCTGAAAGGATCTGTCGAAGCCACAAGGCTTCCTGAATTGCATTTACCGCTGCTCGGTACTCTGCTTCTGCTGAAGAAAGTGAAATAGCCTGTTGTTTCTTACAGGCCTAAGTGATAGGTCCTGAAACAAGGCTGAAAACATAACCTGCAGTAGATTTTCGATCATCAGGGTCACCAGACCAATCTGAATCAGTGAAACCAACAATAAAGGAGTCCCCCTCTGAACTGTAGTGTATCCCAAACTGAATTGTACCACAGACATAGTGAAGTATCCTTTTATCTGATNTGATTTCCAATGGCTTTCATGGGGTGTTTGCATATACCGAGCAATAAGACCAACAACAAAGGAAATATCATGACAGGTATTAGTCAAGTATAAGAGGCTACCAACTAACTGATGGTACAGGGTGGCATCAACTTCACGAGAAGTACATGTGGTAGTAAGCTTGAATCCAGAATGGAAGGGAGAAGGAGGTGGTTTACAATAATCCATGTGAAAGCGATGAAGAAGGTCACAAGCATACTTAGTCTGGGAAAGAAAAATTCCTTCATTGGTTTGTAAAACTTGGAGGCCAAGGAAATAGTGCAAAAATCCTAAGTCTGTCATTTCAAATTTCTTCTTAAAGATGGTTTTCACACGGTTGAAGAGTTTTGAGTCACTACCGGTAAGGATAAGGTCATCAACATAAAGGAAAAAGGATTATGAGATGGATTCCTACTTTCTTGGTATAGACATTAGGATCATAATGACATCTAGAGAATCCAGTGTCAATAAGAAAGCTATCCATTTTGGCATACCAAGCTTGGGGAGCTTGCTAGAGTCATTTTGGACATAGCCAGAAGGTTGTTCCATGTAGATTTATTCTTGAAAATATCCATGCAAGAAGGCGGATTTAAGATCCATCTGATAGACCTCCCATTTATGTGAGGCAACAAGGGAAATAACAAGGCAAATGGAATTCATTTTGGCTACAGGGGCAAAGGTTTCATTATAGTCAATTCCTTCAACTTGGAAAAATCCTTTGGAAACTAACCGAGCCTTGTGTCTTTCAACACTTCCATCTGATGCATACTTAGTTCTGTAGACCCATTTACATCTAACAAGGTTTCTTCCTTTTGGAAGAGGTACAAGATCCAAAGTATCGTTTGCCATCAAAGAACGATACTCTTTATTCATTGTTGTATCCTAATTTGGATGACCTGAAGCTTCTGCAAATGTCTCTGGATCACGAGTCTCTGAAACTTGAGCCAAAAGAGAAGACGCTAACTAGAACTGTGAATGTGTTCGATGGTGATCTGAAGGATCACCGAAAAGACCACCAACTTCTTCTCGTGTTGAACGAACCCATCTAGGAAGCGGTGGAACTAGTGCTGGTTCAGGTTCAAAGGACTCATCTGGAGGAAGGTGAGTAGGTGGAGGTGGATTTTCATCCTCACTGTCATCATCTGAAAGATAAACTAGAATAGGAACATAAGAAGGCACAAACAACGAAGATGGCTTGAAGGCCGAAGAAGGCACAATCACCGAATTGGGCTCGCAGGCCAAGAGATTTTCATCAAATTTAACATCTCTTCTAATAATAATTTCATTACAATGTGGTTGAAGAAGTCTATAACCTTTGACATCTTCAGAATAACCAACAAATATACACTTCTCACTTTTAGGCTGCAATGCTTTCCTTTTCTCATCAGGAATGTGAGCCCATGCTATACTGCCAAATACATGGAAGTGACTTACATTTGCTTTAATTTTAGTCCAAGCTTCTTCCAGTGTTATATTTTTAAGAGCCTTTATGGGAGTGGGATTGACTATGTAATTTTCACAGTTGATTTCTTCCGCCCAATACTTTAGACTTATTCCCTTAGATTGGATCATACAATTATCCATTTATTTTAATGTGTAGTTCTTTCTCTCAGCAACACCATTTTTTTGTGGTGTATATGGAACATTGTGTTGCATTTGGATGCCATGTTTAGTGCAGTAACTTGTAAAATTATTGTTCACATATTCGCCTCCATTATCTGTTCTTAAATTTTGAATTTGATGTCCAAATTTCTTTTCTACAAGGGCCTTGTAGGCCAAAAACTTGTCAAAAAATTTGCTCTTAAGTTTTAAGTACGTTTGGAAAAATCATCAATGAAAGTTAAGAAATACTTGCACCTAGAAAAATAAGGAGAGGAAAGTGGACCACACAAATCACTGTGAACATGTTGCAAAGGGCCCGAGGCCTGCCAAGAGGCACGTTTGTCAAAATTGTCCAATGATGTTTTCTGAGAACACAACCGGCACAAACACCATCTCTGCATGAAACAAGAGGAAGACCAGTCACCATTTGTTGATTACATAGTTGTTGCAATGAGCAATAGTTTAGATGACCAAACTGCTCATGCCAAAGTTTTCTCAAGTCATCGCTATGAGCAACAAAAACTGATGAAAAAGATGAT
>SNQJ01S0018592.1:156605-166830 GCA_010110895.2 Picea sitchensis | reverse complement strand
CTCACTTTTAGGCTGCAATGCTTTCCTTTTCTCATCAGGAATGTGAGCCCATGCTATACTGCCAAATACATGGAAGTGACTTACATTTGCTTTAATTTTAGTCCAAGCTTCTTCCAGTGTTATATTTTTAAGAGCCTTTATGGGAGTGGGATTGACTATGTAATTTTCACAGTTGATTTCTTCCGCCCAATACTTTAGACTTATTCCCTTAGATTGGATCATACAATTATCCATTTATTTTAATGTGTAGTTCTTTCTCTCAGCAACACCATTTTTTTGTGGTGTATATGGAACATTGTGTTGCATTTGGATGCCATGTTTAGTGCAGTAACTTGTAAAATTATTGTTCACATATTCGCCTCCATTATCTGTTCTTAAATTTTGAATTTGATGTCCAAATTTCTTTTCTACAAGGGCCTTGTAGGCCAAAAACTTGTCAAAAAATTTGCTCTTAAGTTTTAAGTACGTTTGGAAAAATCATCAATGAAAGTTAAGAAATACTTGCACCTAGAAAAATAAGGAGAGGAAAGTGGACCACACAAATCACTGTGAACATGTTGCAAAGGGCCCGAGGCCTGCCAAGAGGCACGTTTGTCAAAATTGTCCAATGATGTTTTCTGAGAACACAACCGGCACAAACACCATCTCTGCATGAAACAAGAGGAAGACCAGTCACCATTTGTTGATTACATAGTTGTTGCAATGAGCAATAGTTTAGATGACCAAACTGCTCATGCCAAAGTTTTCTCAAGTCATCGCTATGAGCAACAAAAACTGATGAAAAAGATGATGACCCAAAGTTGTCAAACTTGTACAACCTGGTAATATCATCAACAATTCCAGTTGCAATAACATGCTTAGGATCTTTTAGATCCTTGATTACAACTTGGTGAGGTGAAAACTCTATGGTTTAACCTTCACCCAAATGAGTGATTTGATATACTTATAGAAGGTTACAAGAAAGACTTGGAACACATAATGCATCATTGAAGTGACCATTATCTACTTGAACTGCTCCAGATCCTACAACACTAAGAGATCTATCACCACAAACAAATATTTTCTTGGCGTTACATTCATTTAGAGTAGAAAATATGTCTTTATCCTTAGCCATATGATAGTATGCTCCAGAATCAATAAGCCACTCATCAAAAGAAGAAGTATAAGTTGTATTGAAGGAGAAACCAAAAGTGGAAAGTGCATGTCCATGAAAAGAAGAAGAAGAATCAGAATCAATACTGATGTTGTGCTTCTTCATCGCTGCTTCTAAAGCTACCATCTTCTTGAAACTTTTGGAATCATCATGACCATCTTTATCACAAAAGTTGCAATGTCTATTAGTCTTCTTATTTTTATATTTTTCTCCTTTGTCACCATTAGGAGTTGGAGTTGTCTAAGCGAGTTTGGGACCCTTATGTTGTTTTTTGTTGTAGTGAGGATGTTGCTTCTTGGGATACTTGGGTTTATCTTTCTGCTGGGCAACTAAGGCTTTGTTGGAGGTACCTGCAGTGCTGATCATTCCAAGTTGTACAAGATTATCTTCCACTCTAATAAAAACAACACAAAAGGACTCAAGAGTGGGTTTTTGATAATCTTTCCCTAGAGCCTCTCTCATGGCATAAAAGGTATATGCAAACACATAATATGCACTACATAGCTTAGAGAGAATAATATAGATGCAACACTCTTCCTCCATTTTTATCTCACATTCTTCACATAAAATTTTGAGTGTTTTAAACTTAGATAGATAGTCTCCAAGGTAATAAAAATCACTTGGACTTAAGGTCAGTATTTGATTTTCTAACTATTGTGCTTGAATAATATTGAGTTTACCAAACATAGATTCAATTTTCCCAAGCTTCTTCGGGGTCATCAATTTCTTTAAGGTGGAAACTTAAATCAGGAGAGATGGACATTCCGATTAGTCCATGTGCTTCGTCACTTCTATTATCCCATTTTAATTTCTTATCATCATCAGTGGGTAATTTTTACTTTCCCAAGGTAATCCAATACAAGCCTTTACTTTTTAATAAATCTTCCATATGAGATTTCCATTGGAAGTAGTTGGTGCTAGTAAGCAAAAGATTACTGGAAGAAGCCATATTAAATATGTAGATAATATGGATTTAAAAAATGAAACGGATGTTCTGGATGGAAAGATCTCAAAAAGTTACACCGTTTTAAAAAAAACGGCATTGAAAATGGACTTCGGATGTGAGAGTTATGCCCTTTAAAAAAAGGCATAAATGGTAACCAAAGGACCACGTGGTGGTGTAAGTTGCTTTATGAAGTGACCCACTTTTATAAAAAGAAGTGGGGATCACTTTTACAATGAAGTTACTTCATGCAAAATAAATAACTCTAAAATAAAATATTAGCTA
The DNA here is from genome assembly GCA_010110895.2 of Picea sitchensis. Classification (NCBI taxonomy): domain Eukaryota; kingdom Viridiplantae; phylum Streptophyta; class Pinopsida; order Pinales; family Pinaceae; genus Picea; species Picea sitchensis. The sequence continues at coordinate 164,449 of SNQJ01S0018592.1, read as the reverse complement.
CTTATAGTGATTCACTTTTATACTTGAAGTGAAATACACTTTACAATTTTAACATGAACTTAAAAAAAAAAACGTAACAAAAGAGAGACTTGAACTCAAGACCTCTTACTTAATAAAACATTTTTTAACCAAATGGTCTAGCAAAACATATTGCATTGTTTTGCAAGAGGGTTGTTGTTGTTGTTGTTGTTGTTGAAGATGACCTTGGAGAGCGTGCTAAAAAAATAATCTTTTCACATAAGAATTTTTTTTTGTTTCTTGATGACAATAAGGGTTAGATCTTGGTTAGCTTACTCGAAAGATGCACCTTTTCCTATCTGTTTCTGATTTGACGAGATCGCACAGGGTGAGGGGAAGAGAGAATACACATATCTAAAAGAGTAGAAACCCAAAAACAAATAATATAAAACTGAAATATAACTAAAATAATACTCTGCAAAAATTTAAAAAAATGTTTATTCAGGCTTTATACCTACGGATTTGACTAAAATGGTCGTATCTTGGGCAGACATAAACCTTTTCGAGTCAAATGAAAAGTGTTCCTGACTGAAAATAGCACTCCAGACGCAATGGAATAATTATCTCAGCCCATAAATGTACATAAATGATATAAAATGGAGATGAGGCACCTCGGATTCACGATCTCGATCTATAACATGAGTGGGTCTTCAAACATGGTTTGATACCATGTTCGACAACAAAGGTATTCCAATAGAGGAAAAACACCTTTAGTAACCACTCACACAACCATATCAAAGATAAACACGCCGATGTTTTGACGTGGTAAAACCCCTACGAAGAAACATCCACGACCCCAGCCAACGTGACCACTTGGAGCAGTTTATTAATGCAAAAGAAAAAGATTACAGAGATATTTTACAAGAGAGTTTCTGATAATCGATCATCGGAAAATGGCCCTCCATGCTCTTTAAATAGAGATCATGGACCAATCGGGTGTTAAGCCACATATCAATGGCCGTTAAGATCGAGGAGAATATGAACCGTCAGATCACTCTTTATCAGGAACATATCGTGAGCGTCAGATTTCCTAACTACAAATGCATAGTAGTGCATACTAAAGAAACACACTTTTACCTAACGACACATTAGACCAAGTAGATCTTAACTAACTCCTAAGTGTCTAAATATACTAACATGAAGCCCGAAGATATTTGAGGAAAACAAGGATGAAAAACATGGCACATGCATGCAAAACCATCATATATGGATAGTCCTCGTCATGCCATTTGCAATGGTAGGTGGTACACCACGTGGTTCTTCACAGTTAAGGAGATATGACCTCTTGAAGTTGGAAGCCCCAAAGTGTGTTTAAGAAGCCCCTAAACGGTTGCAACAAGAACTTACAAGTCAACCCCAAAATTAATTGAAGGAGAAAAGTGGTTGCAACAATAAGTTACATGTCAGCCCTAAAGTTAAGTAAAGGATTAAGAAAGTATAAATACACGTCATGAATCTTCTCATTTGAAAAATATATGCAATTTTATTGTATATCTATCAAGTGAGAAAGTGATCTATTGGCGAATATGAGGCAACAAAGGAGTGCAAAAGTGAAGTCTCAAAGTCACAAAGGAGAGAGAAGGGTTTTTGGGAAACCCTAATTTAACTGACCCCCGTGGGTTAGGCTTAGGGAGTCCCACGAGGCACCCCTGCAGGTTGTATGACACTCGTCCCACAAGGCCCTACATGATGTCTGGCTTCATCCAACGAGGTTGAGGTAAAATTCAATGAAGATGTTATCTTGAGTTTGTTGAAGATGATATGCACCAGGTTGGTCTGTGATGATATGCATCAGGTATTCTACATGATAAAAAGGTATGTTGTCATTTGGTTTAAGTCTTATATCATAGATGGTATGTCACATGCTTGAAGCATGTCTTGTAGGCCTTTTGGTACATAGATGCATATGTTTGAGGTACATGCCTTTGTGAAGATGATACATGCTTGAGATATATCCTTGGTACATGGTGTATGGTTGTTATGGTTCATTGTTAGAGACACATATTTGTGATGTTGGCACATGTGTGAGGCATATACTGGGTATATGGTTTTGGATTTTATGACATATATTTGAGGCATATTGTTGGTACACATCTTGGATATATTGGCACATGGTTGAGGTACATTTTGGGATACTTGGATACATGGTTTGAGGCATGTATTGGCACATTGTTTGAGATATATCATTGATGATTTGGCATATGCTTGAGGGATATGGTTGGACGCACATTTTAGATGTTTTGGCACATGTTTGAGATACATATCTTGGATGGTTTGGCACATGTTTAAGGCATGTTTTTGGCATATGGTTTGAGGAACATCTTGGATATTGGGCACATGGTTTGAGATGTACTTTGGTATATGTTTACATATCTTGGTACATGGTTGATGGATGTTATGGCACACATATCTTAGCACATGATTGTTGACATCGATATATGATCTATGTGAGTAGATATGGTTTTAGTTGATGATATTGTCGATGATGAGATATTAGTATACGTGATAAATAAAATGACAATGACAATGATGGTGAAATATCCAGTAATAGGGATAGTGACAGGTTGGATCATAGGTTGATTATTAGTGATAGGTTGATTATCAATATCAGTGACAGTGACATTGGCAGTGACAATTTGAGTCTACCCTTATATTTCAGGGTGGAAGGAAGGGGCAAGGAAAGGGGGTTGTATCCTCCTTTCGGTTGGAGTTGGAGAATACAGGGAGTTGGGGCTTCCTTCAGGTTGGAGCCTATAAATCAGGGGGTTGAATCCTCCTTCCAGTTGGAGTTGAAGAATATAGGGAGTTGGATATTCCTTCAGGTTGGAGCTTGTAAATCAGGGCATTGGAGCCTCCTTCCAGCTGGAGCTGGAGAATTCAGGGAGTTTTAGATTCCTTCAGGTTAGAGCCTATAAACAGGGGGTTGGATCCTCCTTCTAGTTGGTGCTGGGGAATTTGGAAGTTGGTGCTTCCTACGAATGTAGTATTTTGATATATAAGAAATCGTTTCATGGTTTTCTCCCATTTGGGTTTCCACATAAAACTTTGGTGTACTATGTATCTATGGTTATGTTTTAATGCATTATTTATGGTTATATGTTTATGATATATTGAATGCAATCATAAGTGATAACTGATTGATAAAATTAATGATTACATGTTCTGATTAAAAGTCATAAAAAGTGCTCAATACTAATTCACCCCCCTCTCAGTATTAGTGAATATTCCAACAGTAAGCTCTGGTGATCCTTCTAAATGCGTCAATTTCCTCATGAGGAATCACATAGGGTATATTTGGATGAAGGTTTGTATCTTCTTAGTGTGATTCAAGTCACTAGAAGTGGGAGTACCATATTTGCGGGGGCTTCCTTGAAAAATACTAGCCATGCATGTGGGTTGTTTCAGATCTATAGGCTATTTGGAATATATCTCTATTGGTAGCATAAATTTGACTAGCCATGCATTCGTTCAAGCCCTCCTAGCACATATTCTGTTGAGGGGGATGGATTACATTTAAATCAACAGTAGGAATCACACCCAAATATGAGGCCCAATTAGACTCTTCTCTGTTTGAGGTAGCGTGATTCTCCAGATTTTATGATCCGACGGGTTTTTTTTAAGGGATTTAATATTTAATTGTTCATTCTCATTACTCATTCTATTTTTAGGTTCATGTTTTCAAAGTATATTTCAGAATAACTTGACACACACAACCGGCTCAAAAGGAACTAATTATATAAACCACTAGATGAATGAAAGAGAGATAACACAGTTCCTCTTAAAGGTAAATTTTAAAGGCATTGAGATATCACATAACCAATTGACTTGCTATATGTCTAGATTCACCAGAAATAGTCCCTAGAAACAAATATACAACAATAACTATACGTGCATGCAAATATTGTAGTTAGAGCTTGTCAACGATACATAAATAATTCTATATTCAAATATCACAAGCACTATGCCAAAATAACATTAACATGCAGATTAAACAAAAGATAAGAAATCAAAGTAATATAACATTTATCAAAAGATAGCTTGATCAATGAAAATATTACTAGACATCGATACACAACGATCCAAAACAGAACGGTCCACGTTGCAACACAGATGACCGGTTGGATTCTAAACTTACTACAGGCTCCACGAAGCTTCAATATTAATTGTCAAAATAGTTCCACAATGAACAATAGCCAAATTTCTAAAATGCCAAAAGGTCCTTTCTACCACTAGAATTCCTTTATTTATACAAATTTCAACTAGAGAAAACTTCCACACAGGTGGCCCAAAAATAGAAAATCATGATTTCGAGTCATGATGACTTGAATGATCTAGGAGTATTCAGACTTGCATGCTCCTCTATTTAGTCGACCCACTCTCTAAAGAGTCGAGTGAAACTCTCGACAAATGGGAACTTATGTTGATCCATTTTCATAGCTAGCTCATGCTTCTTGTCGCGGTATTGAAGGGTGTGCTTCTCCATTTTGTCCACTATCTGTTCTATTCAGTCCACAATCTTGGCTTGGATGATAACATGATTTTTCACATGTCCCTTTTCCATTGTCATAATCTACTGGATGTTTTCCCTGTACCCGTTGGTTGATTGTCGTAAATCAACTTCCACCTCATCAATTGACTAAAACTCTATGGGGTATTCGAAAGTAGGCGATTGAAGGTTTGAAATTGATTGGTTGATCTTATCCCAACTCCGATTACAGTGGTCCCACTCTTCATCAATTTTGTCGATAGGTTCATTAAAAATTTTGTCCCAATGCTTGGATTCTAAGTGTATCTGAGCCATTCGCTCATCCGACAACATCTCTATGTGATGTTCCTCCGAACAAAATTCTTTCTGTATTGCCTGAACAAACTCTATTTTTTTTAGAGTGAAAAATTCCTTTTAAGACCACTTGTGTACCTCTTTATAGGTAATCTTGAACAACAATTATTCTTCGTGCAGGGCTACTGCCTTCTCTATCAAATTTTCTTGAACCCTCATATGACTGTCATACAACTCCAGTAGGTCTTCCTTAAATTTAGCTGACACTCCAGCTTTCTGACGGTACTATATTTGGTTCTTTAGAGAAGTGATTTCAGATCTAGCTTGCTCTAACTCATTCTCTTATATCACTGCCTTATCATATGAAGCATGAGATATGGCCAAGCCTGTTGAGTACAATTACCTTTCTTTAGCCTTCTTAGTATTTATGATAACTTCCTCATTGGTTCTTACTACTATGTTCTCTAGTGTGACCTTTCTTTTCCTATGAGTTCTCTTCACTATGGATTCCTGCTTATTATCATAGGAAAAAATTTCTAAATCGTCCACCTCATCCACTCATTGGGGAATAGGCCGATCACCTCAGGACAAGATCTTTCTCATACTTCCTGGAGTGTAGAAGTGTTATGATATTGGGTCTTGGGTGAGTTCCTTGGCTGGTGATTCCTCCCCTATTTTTGTCTCTGTCTAGCTGGGCTCTTTCTCGATGATGACATATTTTTGCATCTTGTCCTGGATATCCTTCTCAACCTCTTCCCCCAAAATTGATGAGTCATCTAAAATAGTCTCATCAATATTCTTGGTTTCCCCTTCATTTCCTGTTAAATTCTTTGAGCTGATCTCAACATCTCCTTTGTTCCCTTCCCCATGCGATGTGTCTTTTTCTTCTTCATCATCACCACCGTCTTTGCCACTGTATTTTTTTTCCATTTGTGACTCCCCCGGTTATATTGCTTGTTAGAGTCTTTTCCATCACCTTGGCTATTTGTATTTTTCCTTTTATTTCCAAGTGATTACATGTCTTGATCTTTCCTACCAAGTGAATCCTTGTCTGAATCACCACTGCTTAAAAAAATGTCACTGTTTCTCTGATGAGGGGAGTCGTTCCCTTTTTTGGAAACACCATATTTATTTTCACCCTCCTTATCCTTTGCTTTTGTATCTTTCTCTTTCTATTATATTATAGGGATTCTCTCTGTTTCAATATTTTCATTGATTACGAGGATCGTAGAGTCCTCCCTTTTATCTTCCTCCCTTGTTAAGTCAATGATTTCACCCACCTTTTTCATAGTAATTGGTGTCCCCTGTCCCTCACCATTATTTTGTCCCACTTCTACCATCTCTTTTTCCAACTAATCTGATTCATCCTTTTTTATCTCGACTTATAATTTCAGTCATTCTTCATTTAATTGCAGGAAAAAATACAATACTAACATTTGGCTCTAGTGGGGACATCATACCATTGTGGTCTGTTGAGAATTGTAGATTAAGTGGCTTCTTCTGTTGGGTTATGGAGTCTGCCCGGAAAGATACATCTCCTTTAGACCTGAAAAATGATATGATGTGTGATACACAAATTCTCAACAACTTACAATGTTAGTAGCCTACCTACTTGGACAAGTAACAAAAGTTTAATGAAGTAAAATTAAAAAACACTCTACAAATTGAAAACAAATGCTTGACTAAAAGATTATTTATGTACATAACCTACCTACCCTAATTAGTTCAACCACTTTGATCAAGTGAAATGACATTTCCAATGATACAGGGCGAGTTCCTTACTGTATGGTTGAACTCCTTGTATGTGCCTTCACAAAATAAGAAAAATAAAAAACGAAGACTGCAACATCATATGATTATGAAGTTCATACTTATGATCTGAAAATACTAGCCTCATATATCTAAGTCATTTGAGGCAATAGACAATGTATACTCCAACCAAAATGCAACTAGATCATGAAAAATATGGGGAATGATAGGTTTCTCAACAAAAAATGAGGCTTATTCTTCTTGATGAATTAGACAAAATTGGTCCTAGACATTCTTCCATTCCTCTACTTGTGATTCTGATGAAGAAAAAGGAGGAAGTACAACAACTTCGTCACATGCTAAGACTTCAATTGGTTCTTGTTCACAATGATCAAGCTCTGTAACTTCAAGATCAAATGAAAATAATTCATCAATCTGAAACCCTTCATTAGAACCCTCATAACTCGCATAGACAAATGCATTCATAACATTTTTTGAGGAATCCACTTTAGAGATGTATTATTCAATATCAAGCTCTGATTGTGTGTCATGATGGTCAAATATGGACATATTTCTACTTGAAATTTTTGTGAATGATCTTGCAAAACTCTGCACATCTTCTTCAACTTTGTATTCATAAGAAACACGATATGTGTTGTAGAATCTAGTATGAGTAGATTCCTCATGAACCAACCATTGAGTATCAGATGGATTATAAAAAACAAGGGGCAATACATCATTAATGATGTTACCTTGCAATAGATCTATAGAATTTTCAGCAACACAATCTTGATTCTGATCAGTAGATGTGAATGAAGAAATCATTGCCTCTTCTTGAAAATCTTTATGAATATGTCCATAACAACCATCCTTTTCAAACTCAATTCTAGAAAATTCTTTCTTTTGTTCACTGCTATAAAAACAATCTTCTTTGTATTCTATAACTGATTCAATTTTTTCATTACAACAATATTCAAAAGGAAATTCAAAATATGGAAATTCAACAATCTTCTCTCGATCTTCTTGAAAATACAAATATTCATCAACACACCATTTTTATAGAAACAAAAACTGGTATTTGCAACTATTGGGCCTCAGAAATGTCCTATTTTCATCCACGTTTCCCTTCATTATTCCTTACATTTCATCGTCTTATTAACCTTCCATCATACCATTTCCATACATACATGTGGGTTTCTCCTTATTATTTTCCATTGTATTCATTTCAGTATTATAAGTGAATTTATGATTAAATCTTAGAAAAATGACATATTTTCATTATATATCAAGGTTGGAT
>SNQJ01S0018592.1:96771-149956 GCA_010110895.2 Picea sitchensis | reverse complement strand
TCCAAGATATGAGTGGAGGATTTGAAGGAATAAGTTGAGAGAATAGTGGATCTGTAATTATGACACTCTTCAAGACTTTCATGTATATAAGAGAGTGCTCTCTCTTCATGAAGGGGAGTGAGACATCATGTTATTCATAATTGAAGGAATGTAATTCATAATTTAGTCTTGTAATTAGGAGAAGGGGATTCTTAGCTTTGTTATTCTTTCATGCTTTGTCATTTGACTCCTGTAATACAATTCAATATTGATATATTGTGTGAGCTCACATATGTCATTTGTCGTTCAACTCTTCACATGTTGTATTGTTTTTCCCTTATGCAATTTCCTGCTTTCCTAGTTAGTCTTTCGATGCTTTCCTAGATTAATTTCATTTCAACAATTTAGATTAGATTAGTTCTACTTTAGTCCTGCATATATAGTGTGTGTGATTTGTAATCCTACGAACCTCAGATTGACAAATTAAATAGTTGGGAAAATACTACAACGGAATTAAACGACAATATTTTCGCCTAACAACAACTTAGAACCATCCTCAAAAGAAGAAATCTCCATCTGAAAAGAATTTTGACTAATACCTTACAAAGAAAACATAAGTGTTGTATCCTCCTGTAGATTTTCTGAAAATTTTGTGGAATCACTCCCCAATGATACCTCTTCATTTGAATCTATCATGCCATATTCTTCATTTTCATTGTTATAGTAATCTCCCCTTTCAAAATATTGTTCAGATTCATCATCTGTGATCTCCCCTTCCTATTCATTATCACAGGAAGAGTCCTCTATATCCTCTGAAACTGATTTAAAAATTTCATTGAAGCAACTTCCAAGAGGAAGATCATTGGGATACCTCCTTTTGTAATGAGAATGAAACATTATATGGAAATCTTTTAGTGAAGTTATACAAGCAACAAACAAGGATTTGTATAATTGATGAGCATCTCTCTCTAAAGAGAGCGTGAGTATTTTCATGAGGACATATTCATGAAATATACTCAGCTGATGCATATAATAATGGAATTCTACTAAATGATGAGCCATATTATCATTATCAACTTTTCTAAATATAGGAAGATAGTCTTCCCAGACTCTTATACCAGGCACATGATTAGGAAAGCCAAGTATATTTGAAAAATCAAGTGGAGCAAACCTTGCAGCTACTATATCAACACTTGATCTTGCCATTAAAACACAATGGAGTCTCTATTGGGATCACAGTGGATGGGGGAGTAATAGTATTTTCAAGAAAGTTCAAGGGGAATAACCTACTTCTTGAGAAGATTCTAAAAACAAATTCATGAGTATAATAAAAGGTTCTGGGGGGAAACTTTGAAGTAGAAAACTCATTTTCATGTGTATCAATTAGATCTATAGATTTTATCACTTCTATGAACAACATAAGGAGATATTTCTAGATAAGGTTTACCTGAGAAAAATGAGGTCTAACGCTCTTTGATATTCCTCCAGGTCACGAGATTTTCTGGATATGAATAAACTGGAATTTGATCAGGGTCATGGTGGCTTCTGGTATGTCTTATGGAATAGGAAAAATTGTCCTTCTATGGAGTCACCATGTGAAATATTAATATCCAAGTGCCTGAGGCTTGTTCACCATTAAGTATCAGAGCTTACAATGACGTATCCCAGGGAATATTTCTTCAACGTACGTCCTTGACAATGATGCCATTTCAAATGTTATCCCTTGAGATGTTCCATGCTATTATTGGAATGATGTTGAGGCACCCCAGGGGCCAAGACTCAAGATGAATCTTAAGGCCAACTTTGAAGTAAAATAATTGTACAATATTTGGGAAGTTTCTCTCTCTCTCTCTCTCTCTCTCTCTCTCTCTCTCTTTTCAAATTATAGGACCTCAAACAATTCTTAGCTCAGATGACAAATGATCTCAACTATCAGAGGCATTTTTACACAAGTGTTTCAAACAATCAATCTTGAGAGGAGGATGAAATGGTGGAAAAGAGCAATAAATAAATAAATATACAAGGAATTGCTAAGAATGAATCATGTAGCCTATGGAAAAGAACAATGTGATGAGAAATTAAGAATTCAACAACTCTAACATATGCATATAGATCAGTAAAAACTTGCTTGAAATAGTTAACATCTCCAAACATCCAAACACATGGAGGCACCCTCTGCATATCATTTAAATTCACAAATAAAATGGCAAGAACTGGTCATACATTCAAAGGAAATCAGTTATGTGTCTTTACCAGACATCAAACAGTAACACTGAACATGGTGAATGTCTTGTTGCTTGATATTTTATATATTAGATATGTTACAAGAAAAAAAAGAGTGGAAGGATATGATTTACAAAACACAAATATTGTAAGGAAGGAATTACATACTGAAACTTAAACGCAGGGGATGAATCTTTGGTGCCTGCTGCATTTATCAATTGACTATGCTCAAGGTATATGGTCAAACAAATTTGGTTGTAAGAAAATCTTCAATTCCCCAAAGTTATGACCTTAATAATGGGTTCCTTATTTTCTTTTTATCCTTCTCGGTCATGCCCTAAAACCGTTTCTTGAAACTACTTCCCACTTCCTGAAATTGTTTTCCAGCTTCTTGATTCTTGAGCGGTTTTCCTCCTGGTAAAATTTGGCTTACCTTCACCTGGGTGAAATTTGTTACAGAGAGAGATCATGGGGAAGATTGAAACCTGTTAGCAAAGATATACATCGCTCCTGACTCTTGAAGAGAACTCTCTAATAATTTCTTCTTCCAAAATTCAAAAATACACTGTAGAGATCACACAACTCAACCATCGTTGGATGAAAAATTAGTGAGAAATCTTAGCCATTGTTTGTAGGTATCCCATCGGAGCAATCAAGGCTTGCAAAGGCACAAAAATCCATAGTCATCAGATCTACTCAATCATATCCAGACCGTTAATCGGAGTCACACCCGTAAGAGTGATTGGGGTATAGGCTTCAAACAAGGCTCCAGCGAGGGAGATCCAAAATTACATCTCAACCATTGATCTAGAGTTGCGCAGGGAGTCCTAAAAGTATATTTGGATTGATGATCTATGATCGAGATAAAACATGAGTTGTTGATTTTCCTTGACCAAGCCTGGAGTCACTTAAGTATTGATGACTCCATTGCTTCCATCAGTTGGGTCCCACATACACGTGGCATATTTTCATTCGTTCGCATGGATGCTGATGTGGCAGAGGGATATGACACATGTCACCTGAATTTCATGCATTTCCCTATATCTTTGGTGAAATTCAAGTGTCCAACCCCTGGTTAGCCTTGACAGTGCTTTGCTGGCAGGCTAACGCGACATCTAACCAGGAAAACTTGGGATTAAAGATCAGATCTGGACTGTCAATTGGGGGGTGGGGTTTCTTAAATCCTGGTTGTTGATTAGAGGTACTCCATCAGAGTTATCAAGGTGTGGCTTGAAATGAGACTCCAAAGAGGAGACTCCTAAGGGATTCAGAACAACAAATCTGAACCATCCATCGGAGGTTCGAGAATCACCATGGGCCGTTAATATTGCCGTGGTAAAAACAAAATTCGGCTAAGGCATGAACATTTTCAGGATGACTCCACCCTGGACCTGTGTCACCTTCTCATTGGCCTGTGTTGGCACTGATGTGGTAGACAGGTAGGATGCGTGTCGCCTAGATTTGATATTTTTATGTATACATGCGGCAGATTCCACATGTCCATGTGGAGACTCAAGATTAGTTCTAAAAATGCTCTATTGGCGGGATGACATGACACCTGGCAGGGAAAAATCAAGATCAGAAACCAAATACAGACTGTTGATCATATGCGCATTGACACGAATTTGCACCGTTGATTCGGGGTGTCTTATCGAAGTGGTTGAGGTATGGATTTCAAACTGGACTTCGACAAGGGGAATCCAAAAGGTCAGTATAACATATCTGGACCATCCATTGGGATCTAGGAAGTAACTAAGAGTCGTTGATTTATCCATAGCCAAAAACAAAATTCGGCTAAGGAAAATATCATCATGCTAATCTCATCTTTGACATGTGGCACATTCTCACTAGTCGACGTTGGTGTTGATGTGGCAGAGGGGTTGGACATGTGTCACCCATTTTTGATATGCTTTGGGGTGAATTTGGTAGGTTTTACATGTCCACGGGGCAGTTGTGGATTGGTTTTGATAGGGCCCCATTGGCATGCCATGCTATCATCTCCTCCGCATTTCGCCTCCGACGACGTCATCATCGACATTGTGGAAACTTGCGTTGGGGGTTTCACTTTGCATCTCATAGACAACAATCTATATCTTGATCTCTAACATTGATCTTCCGTCGAATCTAGGAGAGCCATCGATCTATGCTCAACCAAAATCCAAAATCAGCTAAGGCATTGAAAAGGACACACTGACGTCACCTTGGGAACATGACGTATTTTCATTAGTCCAAAATGGTGCTGATGTGGTAGGGAAACAGGACACGTGTCACCCAGTTTTGATATATTTACTTGTGCATCCAAAGAGTTCCACATGTCCACATGGCATTCTCTTATTGGCTCTGACAGTTCCTTGCTAGCATGTTGACGCGACCCCTGGAAAGGAGGCTTTTATACTAAGTGCCTTCTTATGTTGGGTTATGGAGTCTTCCCGGAAGGATACATCTCCTTCATACCTGAAAACTAATCTGATGTGTGATACAAAAATGCTCAACAAATTACAACATTAGCAGCCTACTTACATTCTCAAGTAACAAAAGGTGAATGAAGTAAAATTAAAACAAACTCTACAAACTAAAAAAAAATGCTTGACTACAAGATTATTTATGTACATAACATTCCTACTCTAATTAGTTCAACCACTTAGATCAAGTGAAATGACATATCCAATGTTACCAGGTGAGTTCCTTACTGTATGGTTGAACTCCTTGTATGCTCCTTCATAGAATAAGGACAAGCAATAACAGATACTGCAACATCATATGATTATGAAGTTCATACTTATGATCTGAAAATACTAGCCTCATATATCTTAGGTCATTTGAGGCATTGGACAATGAAGACTCCAACCAAAATGCAACTAGATCATGAAAAAAAGGGGAGTGAGAGGTTTCTCAACAAAAATTGAGGCTTCTTCTTCTTGATGGATTTGACTGAATTGATCTTGGACATTCTTCCATTCCTCTGCTTGTGATTTTGATGAAGAAAAATAAGGAAGTACAACAACTTCGTCACATGCTAAGACTTCAACTAGTTCCTATTCACAATGATCAAGATCTGTACCTTCAAGAACAAATGAAAATAATTCATCAATCTGAAACCCTTCATCAGAACCCTCATAACTCGCATAGACAAGTGCACTAATAACACTTTTTGAGGAATCCACTTTAGAGATGTGTTCTTCAATAACAAGATCTGATTCTGTTTCATGATGGTCAAATATGGACATAAGTCTGCTTGAAATTTTTGTGAATGATGTTGCAGAACTCTGCACATCTTCTTCAACTTTGTATCCATAAGAAACAAGCTCTGTGTTGTAGAATCTAGTATGAGCATATTCCTAATGAATCAACCATTGAGTACTATCAGATGGATGATTAAAAACAAGGGGAAATACATCATTAATGATGTTATCTTGCAATAGATTTACAAAATTTTCAGCAACACAACCTTGATTCTGATCAGTAGATGTGAATGAAGAAATCATTGTCTCTTCTTGAAAATCCTTACGAATATGTCCATAGCTAACATCATTTTCAAACTTAATTCCAGAAAATTCTTTATTTTGTTCACTACTGTAAAAATGATCTTCTCTGTATTCTATAACTAACTCAAGTTATTCATTACAACAACGTTCAAAAGGAAACTCATAATATGGGAATTCAACAATCTTCTCTGGATCTTCTTGAAAATACAAATATAGATCATCACACACCAAATTTCTGGAAACAACAGTGGGTATTTGCAACTCATAACCATCATATAAATAATAAATATCCATCTGAAAAGAATTTTGTCTAGTATCTTGCAAATAAAAAATAAGTATTGTATCCTCTTGTAGATTCTCTGAAACCCTTGTGCAACCACTCCCTAGTGATACCTCTTCATTTGAATCGGTCACACCATCTTCTTCATTTTCACTGTTATAGTAAGTTACCCTTTCGAAATCTTGTTTAGATTCATCATCTGTGATCTCCCCTTCCTCTTCATTATCACATGAAGAGTCCTGTATATCCTTTGAAACTGATTTAAAACTTTCATTGCAACAACTTCCAAGAGGAAGATCAATTGGATACCTCCTTTTGTAATGAGAATGAAACATTGTATGAAAATATTTTAGTGAAGCTATCCAAGAAACAAGCAAGGATTTATACCATTGACGAGTGTCTCTCTAAAGAGGGCATGGACATTTTCATGAGGACATCTTCATGAAAGATACTCAGTTTATGCATACAATAATGGAATTCTACTAAATGATGAGTCAGATTAACATTATCAGCTTCTATGAATCTAGGAAGATAGTCTTCCCAGACTCTTATACCAAGAATATGATTGGGAAATGTAGGTATATTTGAAAAATCAAGTGGAGCAAACCTTGCAACTACTATATCATCACTTTATATTGCCATTAAAACACAATGGAGTTTCCAATGGGATCACAGTGAATGGGAGAGTAATAGGATTTTCAAGAAAGTTTGAGGGGAAGAGCATACTTCTTGAAAAGATTCTAAAAAATAATTCAGGAGTAATATCGAAGGTTATGGGGGGAAACTTTGAAGTAGAAAACTTATTTTCAGGTGTATCAATTAGATCTACATATTTCAGCACTTTGATGAATATCAGAAGGAAAGATTTCTAGATAAGGTTTACCTGAGAAAAAGGAGGTATGATGCTCTCTAATATTCCTCCAGGTCACAAGATTTTCTGGATCTGAATAAATTGGAATTTGATCTGGTTCAGGCAACATCAAATAATACCTAATCCTTGAAGGGCTAGATGTTGTATGACAATCAACACTGCTGACTAACACGAAGATCTCATCCCTGGCGAAGCCACCCAATGTTGTATGGCTGTGGTTGTGGTGTTGCCGAAAATCCCAACTGTTTGAAGGCCTCTGTTGAGATGAGGTTCTTCTGGCTTCTTCTATCAATAATAAAATGCAGTGGGTTCCCCTTCACCCACATGTGTGAATGAAAAAGGCGCTTTCCCTCTTCAAGATCTATTATTTCTTCTGGTTGAATTCTTGCAGTCACGACAGTAGAAGTGGGGTCTACATCGATGATCTGTCTTCTACAAGTATTTTTTGAATCAGATTCTAAATCAGGGTTCGACTCCTTGTCTTTGATCTGGGCCACCAATGACTATTTTGAGTGACATTCATCGGTGTTGTGCCAGGGGATTTTGTGGAAATCACACCATTTTCTAGTGTCCTTCTTCATCTTTCCATTACCCTTCTTTTCCTGTGGCTTGGACTAGTTTTATGAAGGCTGGTTGTTAGAGCCGTCTTTACCATACTTCGGTTGTTGCAGATTTGCAGACCCAAACTCCCGCTTTTTCTGGTGCTTAAATTTATGCTCGATTTTAACAACATATCGATAAGAAACACCCAATCATGAGATGTCTAGAAAATCCATTTCAGTGTGGATGTATTTGTGTAGAGTCCCATGGTATTTCAGAACTAGATGTCACTCAAATTCTTTGATACCCATCTTGGTGCGCAAGGTATGGAAGGTATTGGTGAACTCCGACATTGCTTGTCTCTTCTTTTGCTGCAGTGTGGTCCATCTCATGTACTAGTCGTCATAGTTGCAAACAGGGTAATATTTTTCCTTGACCACATCCACAAAAAAATTCCAAGTGGGCTTGGCCCCATATATTCCATACTTGTCTGTGGAACTTTTCTCCTAGTAAGTTTCCCTCCAATGTTTGACATGGGGGAGAGCCTTAAGGAGTGCGAAGGTGATCTTTTCCATTTCAGAGAAATTATGAACATAGAAATAACGTTCTAGCAGATTTAAACATTTTTCTAGGGCATCCGCACCTATCTGTCCTTCAAATATGAGAATATCAAAATTAACTTGTACCTTGAAAGGCGAGCTGCCTCCAAAGTGGTCTCTTGATGAAGATGCACCCATTTTTATCATTAGGCGTTGAATGATGTGGGAAAAATTCTCCATCATTTCATCCCTATGTCGCGTGAGAGCTTGCTCAAGGAACAAATTAATAGAATATTTTGCTCCATCGTTTTTATTTTCTTCCACCATGGAGGGTCTCTTGGGCACATGAGAGTGATTGTACCCAAGAGAGACAAGCTTGAGACCCAACTTTCTATACTCGGACCTCATTGGGGACATGCACTGAAAAATGATCAAGAGCAGCCTGCTATGATTCCACTGATCTGTATTATTTTTGATATATTACAGATATATTACAAGAGGCAAAAATATGCAGATATATTTCAAGATATCCAATAACATAACAGATATATATTAGATATATTACAAGAGGCAAAAATATACATTAATACACAATTTCTATTAATGAGCGGAATGTACAAAATTGTAGAAATACAGATTGAAAGACTCGTTAGAATGGTGGCAACTTATCTATGAGAAGAGATGTGACAGATATTCATATTTCCAAGAAGATGATTGTTACAATGAGGTTCTAAAGGCCCTTTTTAACATAAAGAAAATCCAAAACCCTAACCTCCGAAGATGAAAATCCAATAGCTTTGTGGACACCGTTTTGGGTAGTTTGGTGTATCAATTTCCTAGGGGCATAACTTTGGCATACGATCTCCGTTTGGGGTGCACGATAGCTCGTTAGAAAGGTAATGACAAAGAGATTCATTTTGGGGGCTCAATCAATTTTTTTGACTGACATTGAGGTACTCGATCATGAAAAAACGTTTTTTAGGCCTTCAAAATGGCCCCAAAAGTTTAGGAACCGAAAAATTGCTAAAAATAGTAAGTTGCTAGAAAACTGTTTTGAGCAAGTTGAAATAGGTGGGTGGCCACCGATATCCACCTGGATCATGTTCACCATCAAGTATTAGAGCTTATAATTTCATATGACAGGGAATATTTCTTCAACTTACATCCTCGACAATGACGCCATTTCAAATTTTATCCCTTGAGATGTTCCAGGTTGTTATTGGAGTGATGTCAAGGAACCCCAGGGGACAAAAATCAAGATGAATATTAAGGCCATATTTGAAGTAAAATAATTGTGAAATATTTGGGAAGTTTTTCCCTCTTTCTCTCTCTCTTTCTTTTGAAATTATAGGAGCTCAAACAATTCTCATCTCAGCTGACAAATGCTCTCAACTATCAGAGGCATTTGTCCATGAGTGTTTCAGACAATCAAGTTTGAGAGGAGGATGAAATGATGGATAAGAAAAAAGAAAAAAAAACATACAGGGCACTGCTAAGAATGAATTGTGTATCCTATGGAAAAGAACAACGTGCTGAGAAATTAAGAATTCAACAACTTTAACATATGCATACAGATCAATAAAAACTTGCTTTGAATAGTTAACATATTCACACATTCAAACACATGGAGGTACCTGGAAACTGCACCAACTGCATAGGAGAGGTCTGGTCTGGAGTGTGTGAGATACAACAAGCTCCCCACTAGTTGTCTGTACAGTGTGCTATCAACCAGTGTAGTGTCCCCGCCATCCTCAAGTTTGACTCCTGATAGGAAAGGAGTCAGAGTAGACTTGTAGTTTGTCATGTGAAATCTCTCTTGGCCTGAGATAGTTTGATGCATGATGTATCATGACTGATCTCGAGTCCAAGAAATAAGTGTAGTGGACCCATGCCCATCATCAAAAACCTGTCAGTTAGAATCTTTTCGACTGCAGCAATCGCTGAAGTCGAGCAATCGATGATCAACAAATCATCAACATACATAACTAAGAGTAGAAGTGAATCAACCGTCCTGAGCATGTAGAAATTCAGGTCTGATTTACAATGTACAAAGTTCTATGACAACAGGTAAGAGTCCATCTTGGCATACCATGACCTCAGAGCCTGCTTGAGGCCATAAAGGGACTTCTTCAGTCGACAGACCAAAGATGAGTCCTGCATAAATCCCTGGGGCTTCTCCATATAGATCTCCTCAGAGAGATCACCGTGAATAAATGCATTCTTCATGTCCATATTATGGACTTCCCATCCCTTGGTTGCCGCAATGGCAAGTGCCAATCGTATGGAATCCATCTTCACTACTGTAGCGAAGGTCTCATCATAGTCAATACCATGCACCTGCTGAAAGCCTTTGGAAAAAAGCCTAGCTTTGTATTTGTTAATCCGTCCATCTACTGCGCTATTGGCCTTGTAGACCCATCTGCATATGAAAATGTTCCTCCCAGAAGGAAGGGGAACCAGATCCCAACTCTGGTTCTCGAGGAGGGAGTTGTACTCCTCCTGCATGGAGGATTCCAAAAAGGGATTTCCAACAGCCTCGCTATAATACCGTGGATCTAAAGACTGGACCAAGAAAATATGCCTGGAGGAAAATGTTTCAGTGGCAGTGAGTGCAACAAGAGGCTCCTCGAAATCAAATTGAGTCTTCCTAGTATCGACTGGATCACCAACAAGATCCCCTGCATCCTGAAGAGTAGTTTGTGCCCACTTGGGCCTCTTCTCTGGCTCTGCATCTGCATCTAGATTCTATGACTCTACATCTGTCTGTAATGAATTTGTATCTAAATCATTTGAGTCCTCTGAATCAGAAGTCTCATCTGAAGAAGAGTTGGAATGTGCATGCTCATCATCTCGGATAGGTGGAAGAATGAAGGTGTGTGCATGCGACTGCTGAGGTACATGCGAGACACTTTCCTCGAATTGGACACTTCTGTCAATGATGATCCAGTCTGAGGAAAGATCAATAAGTCTATATCCCTTCACACCATCGAGGTATCCAACAAAAATACACTCAATTATCTGTGGATCAATTACCTTCTTTTTTTCAGAGGGAATCTGAGCCCATGCACCTGAACTGAAGATACGAAAGTGAGTCACTTTTGGTTTGAGGCTGCTCCAAGCCTCATAAGGGGTCTTATCCTTGACAGATATATGGGGAGTATGTTTTGGATGTATGTTGCATAGTTAAGTGCTTCGGCCCATAGTCTATGTGGTAGTGACTTTGCATGTAACATGCAAGATGCCATCTCTTTTAGAGATCGGCTTTTCCGCTTAGCAACTCCGTTTTGCTGCAGAGTATAGGGAACCGTGCGATGTAATTGAATCCCTGCCTCATGAAAAATATTCTGGAACTCATGATTGACATACTCTCCGCCGTTATCAGTTTAGAGGACTTTGATTTTCTTTCTGGATTGTGTCTCAACCAGGGATTTGAAATCTTTGAGGTGTTGAAAGACCTCATATTTTTTCTTGAGAAAGTAAATTGATGTGAAACATGAGAAATCATCAACAAAAATGAGAAAAAACCTTGCTTTTCTGATAGATGGATGTGGAAAAGGACCCATGAGGTCACTATGGATCAGATCTAAAGGCGCGGAAGCTCTCTGAGACTTTCCTTTGTCGAATTTCTCTTGAGGGTGTTTTCCAAGAACACATCCCTCACATACTCCCTTGGAGAAATGGATGTATGGTAGACCATCAACCAATATTTTATTTCTAAGATGTTGCATATATCTGAAATTCAAATGTCCAAGCCTTTCATGTCATATCGTATTACTTTCATCGGCATGGGTAAGCAATAAAGAAAAATCTGGTTCAATAAATTCAGAAAATGTATACAATCTAGATTGATGATTTACCTCATCGGTAGCAACCTTGGAGTTGGTTTACATGTCATATATGTCCACTGCATTTGGTGTGAATATTAATTTATTTTTAGTGCCGGAATTTGTCATCTGATACACAGAGAGAAGGTTGACGGAAAGTTTGGGAATGTGCAACACATTTTCGAGGCTTCTGTTGGCGAGTTCAATCCTTCCTTTGCTAGTGAATTCGAGTTGAGAGTTGTCCAAAATTAGAATAGGAGGACCTTTGCATGCATACAATGAAGAATAGACCACTTTTGTGGTAGCCATGTGATGTGATTCTCCTAAATCTACGATCCAAGCATCGAGAGAGGAGTTGATGGCAATCAAGGCATGGCTAGAATTGCCTTTCTTGGGATTCTGATGTTCTGGCTTCTTCTTCTTAGCATCCTCGGGGATGCGATCTCCAAGGTTGTTTTGATGAAGTATTTGAGTCATTATATCTATTTGTTTCTACATGCATGCAGATTATGGATGAAATCATTTATGGTAGTACGTGCATTTCTCCCCTTTCCACCTTTGGATCTGGAGGCATCGGTGAAGGGTTTTGAGTACCCTTCCTTATTTGGATGTGCATGAGATTTCCTTTTGTATTTATCTTTAGATTTATGATATTGGTGGATGCTATCTTGCACAGTAAGTGCATGTGCCTTTGGGCCTTTGATTTTTCCCATGTTGATGAGCTTGGTTTGCTCTTGTGTTAGGGATTTGATAAAGTCCTCAAGAGAAGGCATCTTCTAGGTGGCTCCAGAGGTGAATTTGAATGAATGGAATGTGGACATGAACACAGAGAATTCAAGACCAAGTTTGGAGTGAATGGTTGGAACCATTTTTTTCTCCTCCTTAGATTTATCAACCCCACAAGCTTTGAGTTGCGACAGTAAATCCTTGAATTTTGTAAAGAAATCTTGGATATTATCGAAGATTTTTGGATCCAATGTGAGAAATTCCACCTCTAGCATGTGTCCCCTCATCTCATCGTATTTTCCAAAGAGCCCTTCCAAGGTGGTCTAGGCTTCATTGGGGGTTTTATAGGAAGATATGTGAAAAAGGAGATCGAGAGAAATAAGACTACAAATTGTTTCAAATGTTTCATCCATTCGATTTAAGTACTTTGATTTTTCTATGGCTGATTTCAGTTCTGTATCTGTATTCAAGGTTAACCTATACAATCCTCTGGTTTGGATATGAATCATTATTCTCTCTTTCCATGCAAAGTAATTGTAAGGTGTAATAATTAATTCTTTTGGGAAATCCATCTTTCCGCTGTCTTCAATCTTTTGTACCTGCAAAAAAATTGGTGTAGCTTTTGATTAGCAGTCCGTCGACTCTGATACCATGTAAATGTGTTGAATCTACAAAGAATATATCTGTCTAGAAAATACCACACACATTTGCATAGATAAATTGAGAAATAAGAAGCAAGAGAGAAAGAATGGAAGAATTCTCATTAACCGTAATGAATAATGAATAGTTTACACATGATATACTCTGTATAACTCAATCAATGTGCACTGGAGGAGAACCAATGCACCATAGTGGTGGTATAGAGTGATCTGGACACACACCAGCAGTTACGGGAGTGAACTGCCACCTAATCTAGTCTCTCAGGCAATTACGGGAGTGAACTGCCACCTAGCTGAGTTTTTTTTTTTTTTAAGTAAAAGAGGCAGTACCTGTTATATTGCTATTATCAAAGATACAAAAGTGATGCCAGTTGTCCCGCCTAAGCAGGAAACCGGGACAACTGAGCATCCATGTCCAGGTGTAATACCATGTGCATAGGTGGCAAAATTTACAGAGTTAACAGTGCTATGTCCCGCCCGAAGGAAACCGGGACTGATAATCACAGCCAGAAGGCTGGTTATTCTAACTAAGACTATGACAGTATAATAGCTAGCCTGAGAACTATAGCAAGAAAACCAGAGCAAAATTTTAACTAGGATGTAACCTTGAAGCCGCGTCGCTGGTCCTATGCCTCGGAGTGCCTCCATCGCGCAGGAAACGTGTATGTGCGCACACAGGTCGGGCATTGTTTTTTGGACGTTGCTCGGGAATGCGCCGCAAAAAACATGTTAAGCCTCTGGTCGATTTGTGCCAGGCGGAAGATTTGATCTTCCAATTTGCCTCTGATGTCGAAAATTAGGTTGAGGAGATCCCAATTTGCAGCGAGTGGCTGCTCCTAGCTGTAGCTGGCCGCGTGCTCCTCTCTTGCGCCCTCGGTTTCCTCCTTTGACTGGTGTCGCTGACGATCGTGCCCTGTGTCCTCCGTTGCTTCGGTGGCTTCAGGAGGGGTCTCCTCGACCACGTAGCAGGAGGTGTAGGGCCATTCCTCGATGACTGCAGAGGGGTCGGGCTCCTCACTGACAGGTTGAGAGGGGCCGGGGGAGCCATAACTTACGCGAGAGCTCCAATTCTTCGGAATTGTTAATGGATTATGCTCGGTAGGGCTGGGCGGGCCGTTTGGTGGTAGAACTTCTTCGATGAACACCAGTGGAGGCGTTCTTAGCTTGAGCTTGTGTCGCTGGGTGGCAATTGCCAGAGCTCGTTCAAAGTTTGCCTTTCGCTTGCGCCTGGATTCTGCAGCATACCAGGCTACCCCTCGTTTCGATCGCCCTCGAATTCGTGGCATGACTGGTGCCCTGCCGAGAGTTCTGATGCTAGTTTCGGTTGAGGAGCTGCTGAAGGGGGGCGGAATTGCCAAGTGCAACCCCTGCACCGAAGAAATTACAGTAAGGCTTCTGCAGCACTGAGTTTCCTGTGAAAGGTAGGCTTCCCGGAGAAACAAACCGCTTGCAGGCATAACCCGACTGACGAGCTCCATTATCAATACAATTGATATAACCTCGGCATTAAATCGCGTCATTATTCCCGTCTGGTTAGTGCTCTGGGCTGATGTACCTTGCGCTCGCGCGAGGGTACTGCTCGAGAGAGTTCGCCTGTGCGCGTTCATGGGATTTAATGGCTGGTTTGGGACGGGCCGACGGGAGCATTTATGCCTCGGCCTCTGTCGTTTCCACCTGGCACAATTGCGCCACCTATCACCCCACCCGGGGGCCACCTAGCTGAGTTAACTAGTCAAGCGGTCTTCATTTCACTGACTGAAATATAGTGTAGTGAGGATTAGATCAAGGAATCAAGGGTAATGCACCATTCTGGTGATGAAACCCAGGCTAATTCACATTATCATGGTGATGATCCCAATGTTGCATGGTGAAAAAACCAATGCAACATCTAGACTCAACTCAACTAGTCAAACTGAAGTGTCAACTGAAGAGAATATTCTCCAGGTGCAATATTCTCTCCTAAAATATAAGAGATTGGATAATGACTAATAATGACTAATAAACAAGGAAAAACCTTAGGAAAAATAAATCCTAGGTGTGTGTGAAGTAACTCCAACATATATATGTTTGTTGGTAATAGAGAATGGTTTATGATGTCATGTTGAATCCATCAAGGTTATGGATAATCATGGGTAGTGGAGCCACACTTAAGGTGTAACATATCTACACCGAATGAATATCATTTTGTCCCAAATCTATTAGGCCCCAATACCAAGACTTCAACCTATATCATTGAGTAATATTTTAAGGAAATGAACCTCATCCTATTATCCTCTTGACATAACACATGAGTTTCAATAGATGGATGCAAGTGTGACCATTTAATTCCCCATGATAGAATATTCTCTAGGAGCTGTTGCACATTGATTTTCAATTGTGCTTGAGAAATGAAACTAAAAATTGTTCACACTTCATGCTCATAATTTAGTAATACCTAGTAAAGTTTCATGGCTTCACTGAGTGTGTATATCAAATCTAGGTGAAGTACAAAAGCATACATGAAACCTCTTATCTATGATCTCAGTCATTCAATAACACAAATGAGCAATCTTAGTGCTTAGGGCCTGCGTGGTCTAATATCAAGGTGTAACACCCCACCGTTACGACAACAAACTACGTACAATAGGTCATTTTTTTTTTAAAATCAACGTTAGGAAAATAAAACATCAATAAACATAGCGCTCGAGGAATCATTCATAGAACTCATCATATAACAATATCATTTCCAATATGCGCAAGCAGTCTGTAGTCTACAACAATCATTTGTAAATAAATTCATGGCACAATAAAAGTTGTGAATTCCTCATTCGTTAGTACATTGATGATGCAGGAAAAGGTTTTTAACCCGTCATATAACCACATATGTGAAGGCACAAGGTGAACGACTACACACACAAGTTGCGTAAGGAAAACTAAACACAAACATGAATTAATCATCGCCTAGAGTTGAGGCACGAGAGTATCGTCAATTAATTTGTTGTGCAAGACCTAAGGTCTGACATTCATTGACAACCTAAAAAATTATCATGCACAAGTAGTCTAATGCCTCTAATATCAGTCCTTACATCATGGTTTCGCTGCGCGTGAGGCGTCTAGGGACTAACATCACTTACGCTAAAATTTACACGCACAAGAAATCTAACTACTAAATCATCTCATCATCAACATGGTCTGCGCAAGAAAATCTAAACCACAAATTCAACAAGCATCATTTGAAGCTCAGGCGCAAAAGTGTCATTCATTTAACTCTGTGCACACATTCCATCTATTACTACCACTAATTGATACTGCAATTTCTATGTGCATTATCATCTATCCATTATTAATAGCGCAACAAATTTATTTACTAAGCTAGTCATCATCATACAAGGTAAACAAAAGTGAAAACATAATGTGATGCATTCTTTTAAAAGGTAGCATACCATCCCATATGTGACAAGGGGGATTGCCCCCAACCACATAGCATTGAAAGTGCAATTAAGGTGAATACAACCATAAGCCACATGGTACAAGTTAAAAATAAGCTTACATCTTAAAGTTTAACATCAAATTTTGTTTTTGGATTCCAACACAATATGAATGCCCTCATTTATGAATATAATAACAATGAAAGTGAATATGATTAAAAAGGTGAACACCAATCCTCACAATGCCATCATTTATAAATAAAAAGAACAAGTGAATGCCATCATTTATGAATGTAAATGACAATGAAGTGAATGCCATCATTTATAATTAATTAACAATGAAAGTGAATGCCATCATTTATGATTAGAAGGTGAATGCCATCGTTTGATTAAAAAGTGAAAGCCATCCTTTAAAAATATAAATAACAATGAAAGGGAAAAAGGCGTTTTTATTTTTATTTTTTTAAAGTGAATGCCATCATTATACATACGAATTTAAGAAAGAAGGATTAGGATAAAAGATGAACACTATAATTTCAAGGGGCCAACAGTCAATAAAACCCTTTTTGAAAATGGAAGGGCGCATATCGCAAAAATCTCTCTATGCGCAAAAAAGGGGCTTAAGAACTCAGCATGGGAAAGAAAAACATAGACAGGGTGGCCAACCCAATCCCGAGGTAACATCGAATCCTTGGTGAATTTGACCTTTGTCAGAGGCAAGGTTGAGTCACTACCCAACGCAGAGTCTTCCATGGAAAATTTGATGAGGCGTCTACAAAACCACTGGGAGAATTAATGATCGGCATAGGTAAGGGATCGTTAACCTCCCAAAGGTACGATTTTGCCATTACGAATTTACAGATACCCTGGTAAATGCTAAATGATTTTGCAGACATTCAAAGTACAGGCAAGAAGCCAATCGTTGGGCCAAGGGAGAAGGCATTGAGCCTTGGTGGTACAGTAGTAACCATCATAAATCTACTTCAAATTACTAAAGAGATTCCAGATTTCCTCCAATTAACACATGTATTAACAAAAGGCACTACTTACTTAAATTAATCGTAACCTAGGATAAGAGGTTCTTTTTCCTGGCAACCCTAGTGAAAGGCCCGTGAAAAAACTAGGGTGATGTAGCTGTAATATAACCTTCCATGGGGAAAATTTACTAGTAGGAAAATTAATTAAAAGATATCCCGCTCCTTCATGGAATAAACGGGAAAAATTTAACGAAGCGGTCATCACTTCAAGCAACAACCATCCAACGGTCAATGCCTACCCAACCTTGGTGTCACTCCTTCTCACATAATTGTTACTACGATATAAATTTTTCACTCCGTGATAGAGAGTGATATCATTTCTCAATTATAAGTTAGTCAAGGACACTCGATGACCAACTGAATGATAACATGAACAAGAACTTATGCTATGCCTCCTCCATACGAATTAGCTAAGGAATTATGAAGATTTAATCGATTACCTTTGCATAGAGACAACCATAAATACTCACTTTAGAAATAATAGAAACTAAGTTTTTCTTCTACAAATTAAAGGATAAGTTTCTCTCACCCCCCTTTTTTTTTCCAGGATAGCTTAGGTGGAAACCAACTATTTCATTTAATTCCCTAACAACGATTCCATATGAACAATATCTCTAAACCTGCAACTTAATTTGATTGATATTGCTCAATATTTATAATATTTAGGAGGGAATATAACCATCAAATGTCACAAGAATCCAAGGGATCTAAGAATCATAACTATGTTTTCTCAAATCTATTAAAAAAAATTGATTCCTGCGCCCCATATTCTTTCGAGTCATAGAAGAGACTAGAATGAATGAAAATTGACTTGGAAAGAGAAATATTGATTGCGCAAATAGGTAGTGTCCCAAAAGGTAGGTGGACTTGAATCGATGACCTTCCACAACCCATGGAAATACCAACTCAAGTCAATCGGCGAGATACGGTTAGAAGGTAAACAAGAGTTCGACTCAGGAAAAATTTAATCTACAAGAATTCAATACCATTCAAGAAATCAAAATTAGTTGTACAAAGTCTTTCAGTTTGCTAAAGTTTAGACTATAATGCACTCAAGGGTTCAATGATTACAATTCATGCGCCAAGATAATGCATTCGAGAACAATGTTTTACACAAAGAAGGAGTAAGAAAACCATAGCCATATAACCCAATCAAATCACACTTCATGCGCAAGAGAGTACCTTCAAAAACTACATTTTTATACAAATGCGGGAATAAGGAAATCATACACATATAACCGAAACAATCACAATTCATGCTAAGATCCATCAATCCATTATGAAAATATCAACAATACTCATGCCAGAACTAATGGTGTGAAGACGTCATCTATCTACCATGCAATATTAAATTAATCAAATTCAAATAATAGTTTTACCCGGGATACTGTGACCGACGATGCCAATGGTAGTCATTTTCCTACGACTACGCTCCATCCCAATTCTACTTTCCAACCGATGAGACCTCACCGGTACCTCCCAACCAACATTAGGGGTACTCCTCTTCCCCATGAGCCCCCTGAGTCGCAAAGGGGCCATGCACACAATACTAGAGAATGCTAGTTCCCAGCTCAACTCGCAAGGTCGGGCTACCACTCTTTACCTGAGTTGGGTATCCCAACTCCCACAAGAGGAAATTCGGTCAAGATAAAATTCTGGCAGTGTAACCTTACGCAAACAAGACATGATTGATACTCCTCCTCCGCCATCCTTTTTATAGAGTTTTCAAGTGACGAGTTTCCCAAACCCTCATTAGATTCCTTTTTCATTTATTTAATTAGGAAAAACCTCCCCTGTACACATGTCACCCGATCCCCTAGTTGCACCACAAAATCCAATTTATTAATTAATTAAATTTTCCTATTTCCCTCACCCACCTAAAAACGCTCCTTCGTGTCCCTTTATTCCCTTACATTTCTTAAATGACTTACGTCTTTCTTAAATCCGAGCTGACTTCATAAATAGAAAGTTCCAAAGGCTAGATTCCTTACTAAGTTAGACATTCCCCCATTTCTTTAAGTTTCCCTTTTTCTTTATGTTTCCCCCTTTTTAACTAAGTTCAGAATTAACAATTTTAGACAAACAACCATTTACCCCCTTTTTATAATTAAACCTTCATTAAAATTTTTACTTTAATTAATAAAGCTTGAATTTTCTTTACCCCCTTCTAATTATATGTCTAATTAGTTTTTTTTTGTTCAGAGGTTCTACTTAGACCTAGGTTTTAAATTTAGTAGGCTTGGTGACAGTTCTTAAGGGATTTTTTTTTTTAAACTTTACTCATCACATCATTCATTTTAAGGTCGACCAGGTCCTAAGGAGGCACCATTTTCTTGGTGCTAGGTTTATTAACTTAGCCGAGTTAAAACCACAACGTGCCCCTTCAAGACGCACTACGTTCTCCAAGGGTGCCACTCACCTCTTTCTATTTTATTTGCACGACGTGCCCTTCAAGACGCACTACGTGCTCCAAGGGTGCCAATGGCCACTTGCCTCTTTACTGAATTTGGTAGATGTCAAACCCCAAGAGTCAATACTCCGTTAGGTGATCTTGTGGGAGACTAAGGGCCTCTAAGGAATAAGGACCCTGCCTTATTGTGCACCCCTTAGAATCATCGTGAGCGATTGTCACAGTTTACCCTCACGACATCGTGGGTATTCTTGAACTAGGTAATCGTTAACCTACAGTTCGAGACACGATGAGAGTGCTAGTAGATTGTGGCAGGGCTACTACCACACCTCTCCATCGATGTCTCTGGTTGTCATGTGTGACCCCTTTACTCCAAATGTGAGTCTAGTCGGCAAGTTATCGTTAGCCTGCATCTATCAACCAAATATGTCTGCGATAACAATAAACATCATAATATCTAATCATATGTACATATTTCACATCAATAATATTCAAACCCTAACAATCCACTCCCTAACTTGATACAGAGTCCAAGGAGTTTCATTGATGCCTCAACATCCTCTAACGTCCAGAGTCCTACACACTCAGGAGAATCCAGTCAATAGCACCTGTCGATGTGAATACAACAAAAATAACATATCATCAAATCCACAATATCTCATAATCATAATCAAAACAACCAATAGTATAATGACCCGGATCACTTGCACGCAAGTGTCCTCAAAGAATAAGTCCTCTCAGTGCGTGCAAGAGCAGGACGTTACATACACCCCCTCTTGTTTTAAACTTTGTCCCAAAGTTTCACAGTAAGTAAGTGCCAAAATAAAGTGTATCATAGTATCATATGTCTAGCTATCAAACAAAAATGGAAATTACTGACGCATATCATATGCATCCTCCCAGGTCGTCGAGTGTGGACTATAGTTGTCCCACTGGACTTTGATCTGATCTACTGTTCGAAATCCTAGTTGTCAAATACGATGGTCCAGGATGTGGATTGGATCCACCGTGAGTGAACCCTCATCCGATACCTACAAGGAACTCATGTCAGTAACATGTGTAGGATCACTAACATAACGTGTCAAAATAGATACGTGAAAAACATCGTGCATACACCTCAAAGAATCAGGCAAAGGCTAGTCGATAGGCCACAGGCCCATTATTTTCCACAATCTCGAAGGGTCCCATGAACCTAGGAGAGAGTTTAGTATCCTTTCCAAACTTGATCGAATTTTTATGCGGTTTCACCCATAAGAAGACTTGATTGCCAACTTTATAAATATGGCCGACATGATGCACATCGACATAAGTCTTCTTCCGATCCTGTGCTTCCTTGATCCTTTGTATTATTGTTTGAATTTGATCTTCCATTCATTGGATCACTTCTGGTCCCACCAGGACCCGATCCTCAAGCCGATCCCAACTCAAAGGCATCTGAAATGGCTGCCCGTAAAGAAACTCAAAAGGCACCATCTTAATGGTGCTTTGATAACTGTTGTTATATGCAAATTCTACCAGTGGCAAGAATTCTTCCCAACGCTTCTGTTGGTCCATCACGTACATATGCAACATATCCTACAATATTTTTTTTTTTTTCGTTCGGTCTTCCCGTCTGTCTCTGGGTGATACGTGGTACTAAAGTTAAGTTGGGTTCCCAAGGCCTATTGGAAACTAATTCAAAATTGTATTGTAAACACCGATCCTCTATTGGATATAATCCTCAAGGCACACCTTGCAAACTCACTATCTCACTGATGAAAACTCTAGCTATGTTAGGTACCTGATATGTCGTACGCACAGGAATAAAATGAGCACTCTTCGCCGGAGTTTCGACTACCACAAAAATCGATTCATGTCTCCTTGTCGTCAGTGGCAATCCAACAATGAAATATATCAAAATGACCTTCCATTTCGATTTGGGAATAACGTGTGGTTGTATTAATCCTGTCGGATGTCTATGTTCAGCCTTCACCTGCTGACATTCTAGACATATGGCCATGTAGTTGACTATGTCTGCCTTCATTACTTTCTAGAAGAATAAGGGTTTAAGTTTTTCCCTCATCTTTGTGACTCCTGGGTGAGCCATGTACACTGCTCTACGAGCCTCGTTTAGGATCAAACTCCTCAAATCGTCGTTGGGCAGTATGTTTTGACCTTTAAATCTCAATAATATGTTGTTATCCACAGTAAAACCCTCAAATTTTGGCACCATCATTGTGTTTTGTCCAATAAAATACCCGAGCTCCTTGTACCAGTCATCGTCACGATGTAAAGTTAGACTCTTTTCATGTAGATTCATCTGAAGAGGCATCAACGAAAATATGCATGGTCTCTGACTCAACGCATCATCCACTCTGATCAATGTTCATTTTATGTAAGAAATCTCGAAATTGTTCTCGCTAAGCAATTTCGACCAACGTCGTTGTCATACGTTCAAGTCTCTTTGTGTAAAGATGTGTTGTAGACTACAGTGGTCCATTTTTAGTTCGAATTTTCATCTACTAAGGTAGTGACTCCAAACTCTCAAGGAACAAACAATGGCTAACAACTACAAATCGTGCGTCGCGTAGTTCTCCTCATGCCTTCTCAACTTTCTAGATATGTAAGTGATCATTCGATCGTCTTGCATCAAGACCCCGCCTAAGCCTTCCTTGGATGTGTCAGTGCTTACCAAAAATTCTGTGTCCATGTCAGGGACCTTTAGTATCAATGTTGTCATCAACAACTCCTTGAGCCTCCAAAATGATTCTGCACATTTCTTGGTCCAAACAAACTTTTTATTCTTCTTCTGCAATTCCGTAATCGGATTTGGTATCTTCAAAAAACCCTCGACAAACCATCGATAGTATCTTGCCAGACCCATTAAACTACACACTTTTTGGAAATTCGTCGGTCCATGCCATTCAATAATAGCCTCAACCTTTGCTAGATCCACAGTGATACCTTCACTGGATATGACATTCCCTAAGTAGTGAATCTTTGATTGATAAAATGAGCATTTCGAAAGCTTCCCAAACAATTTGTTCTCTCGTAGACATTGTAGTACCAAGTGCAAGTGCTCATCATGCTCCTCCATTGTCCGAGAGTAAATCAAAATATCGTCAATGAATACTTGGACGAACTTGTCCAAGTATTCACGAAACATCTCGTTCATAAAAATCATAAATACCCCTGGGGCGTTCGTCAGTCCAAACGGTAAAACAATAAACTTGTAATTTCCAAACCTAGTCTTAAAGGCGGTCTTAGGGATGTCGTCCTCCTTTATTCGTAACTGGTGATATCCTTATCTCAAGTTGATCTTTGAAAACACTGTCGCACCCTTCATCTGATCAAACATATCATCAATCCTTGGCAATAAATACTGACTCTTGATCGTTGCCTTGTTCAATTTATAGTTGTCGATGCAGAGTCTCCACGACCCATCCTTCTTTCGTATGAATGTAACAGGCGCACCCCACGATGACACACTTGGACGTATATGTCCTAGGTCCAACAACTCCTTTAGTTACATTTTCAACTCTTATAACTCAGGGGTCTACATCCAATAAGGCGTTCTCTCTATCAGTTCAGTTTTTGGTTTTAGGTCGATGGTAAATTCCAATTCCGTCTCCGGCAATAACCCAGGTAACTCCTCGGGGAAGACATCCAAAAACTCACGCACCACCGAAAGGTTTTCTAGACCTTCCGCTACACCTTTCGCGTTTAATGCCAGGATCACATATAGCTTGCATCCCTTGCGCATGCTCTTTCGTAGTTGCAAGGAAGAGATGAACCTCAGGGAAACTCGCTGGTTCTGACCTACAATCATGCATCTCTGTCCCTCATCATCGACCAAGCTCAACCGTTTCGTCTTACAATTGAGTATCGCCTCATGCGTTTCCAACTAGTCCATACCGATCACGATGTCATAAGATCCTAATATCATGACGTACAGGTTGGCCCTCGTGAAAAACTCTCCCAGGTTAAGGATACATCCTGTAACCTTCCCTCCAACCTTCTGTTTGGCTACCAAAGCCATTTCTACAAAGCTAAACTCGTCCTGTTCGACTACCTTTACCTTAATTCTTTTTAGCACTGCATTAGAAATAAAAATATTTGTAGCACCTGGGTCTATCAAATACTAAGGGTCTGGTTAGTGAATGTACCTAACATCTCGAGCATAGTCGATTGGTGATCTCCCTAGTGGTTATTCACTGCTGCATGAATCCAATGGACCTTGCCAAAATCTCCCACGGTAGTGGGTCCGGCTGATCCAAATGCTCTGGTCCTCTCCACTAGTTAGTCATGCTGGTAACGTGGCTCTCCAAATTTCCAATACCCTTTCTTCAGTCCAGTACTCCTGGTACCCAAAGTAGAAGTTGACAGCCCACCAGCCTGAAACCCTAGTTTGTTCTACTGAATAGGCCTAAACTGTTGTTGCTGCAGTCGATGCTGCCGTTGGTGTTGCGATCCTCTGTAAGGAGTCCGCTGCTAATGCATCGGTCATCGTGGTATAGTGTATGTGGATCCTCTCTAAGTACCTCAAAATCCTGGTGAATGTCTAGCCGATGTCTGACGCTGCAGCACACCAGATGACACCTATCCCGCTAGTCTCGCTGGAGTCCTGCTCTGACCCCTGCTAATAATATCCTCCTTTTCTATGAGGGCCTTATGGACAACATCGTGTAAGGTTTGAGGCATCAAAATGATCACTTTTGCAAGAATCCTGACATTAAGGCCAAACACAAACTTGTTGACCTTAAGTTTCTCGGTATTCAGGTGTAGAGCATACCGAAGTAGCTCCATGAAATGAGCCTCGTAATCAGGCATCGTATGACCGCTCTATCGCAAGGCATTGAACTCGTTGACCTGATGTTGAATGAATTAACTCGAAAAGAAAAACATTTATTGCGCAAATAGGTAGCGCCCCAAAAGGTAGGTGGAATTGAATCAATGACCTTCCACAACCCATGGAACTACCAACTCAAGTCAATCAGCGAGATACGGTTATAAGGTAAACAAGATTTCGACTCGGGAAAAATTTAATCTATAAGAATTCAATACCATTCGAGAAATCAAAATTATTTGTACAAAGTCTTTCAGTTCACTAAAGTTCAGACTAGAATGCGCTCAAGGGTTCAATGATTACAATTCATGCGCCAAGAGAATGCATTCGAGAACAATGTTTTACATAAAGGAGGAGTAAGAAAACCATACACATATAACTCAATCAAATCACACTTCATGCACAAGTGAGTACCTTCGAAAACTACGTTTTTATACAAATGCGGGAATAAGGAAATTATACACATATAACTAAATCAATCACAATTTATGCTAAGATCCATCAATTAATTATGAAAATATCAACAATACACATGCCAGAGCTAATGATGTGAATACGTCATTTGTCTACCATGCAAGCTTAAATTAATCAAATGAAAATAACAGTTTTACCTGGGGTACCGTGACCAACGATGCCAATGGTAGTTGTTGGCCTATGCCTGTGCTCCATACCAATCCTGCTTGCCAACCACTGACACCTCACCGGTACCTCCCAGCCAATGCTAGGGGTACTCTTATTCCCCTCAGCCCCTTGAGCTGCAAAGGGGCCACACACATAATACTAGAGAATGCTAGCTCCCATCTCACCTCACAAGGTTGAGATACCACTTGTTACCCAAGCTGGGTATCCCAACTCCCACAAGAGGAAATTCAATCAAGATAAAATTACGGCAGCGTAACCTTACGCAAACCAGATGTGATCCATACTCCTCCTCCGCCATCCTTTTTATAGAGTTTTCAAGTGATTACTTTCCCAAACCCTCATTAGATTCCTTTTTCATTTATTTAATTAGGAAAAACCTCACCCGTACACATGTCGCCCGATCCCCTAGTTGCACTAGAAAATCCAATTTATTAATTAATTAAATTTGCCTATTTCCCTCACCCACCTAAAAGCGTTCCTAAAAACGCTCCTCGGTGTCCCTTTATTCCCTTACATTTCTTAAATGACTTACGTCTTTCTTAAATCCTAGTTGAGTTTATAAATAGAAAGTTCCAAAGGCTAGATTCCTTACTAAGTTAGACATTCCCCTTTTTCTTTAAGTTTCCCCATTTCTTTAAGTTTCCCTTTTTCTTTATGTTTTCCCCTTTTTAACTAAGTTCAGAATTAGCAAGTTTAGACAAACAACCATTTACCCCCTTTTTATAATTAAACCTTCATTAAATTTTTTACTTTAATTAATAAAGATTGAATTTTATTTACCCCCTTCTTATTATATGTCTAATTAGTTTTTTCCTTGTTCAGAGGTTCTACTTAGACCTAGGTTTTAAATTTACTATGATTGGTGACAATTCTTAAGGGAATTTTTTTTAAAAACTTTATTCATCACATCATTCATTTTAAGGTCGACTAGGTCCTAAGGAGGCATAGTTTTCTAGGTGCTAGGTTTATTAACTTACTCGAGTTAAAACTGCGACGTGCCCTTCAAGACGCACTACGTGCTCCAAGGGTACCACTCGCCTCTTTCTATTTTATTTGGGTGATATGCCCTTCAAGATGCACTACGTGCTCCAAGGGTGACACTCACCTCTTGACTGAATTTGGTAGATGTCAAACCCTGGGAGTCAATACTTCGTCAGGTGATCTTGTGGAAGACTAAGGGCCTCTAAGGAATAAGGACCCTGGCTTGTTGCGTGCCCCTTAGAATCATCGTGAGCGACTGTCACAGTCTGTCGTCACAACATCGTGGGTCTTCTCAAACTAGGTAATCGTTCACCTACATCTTGAACCACGACGAGAGTGATAATAGGCTGTGGCGGGGCTGCTGCCACACCTCTCCCTCGATGTCTCTGGTTGTCGTGCATGACCCCTTTACTCCAAATGTGAGTCTGGTTGGCAAGCTATCGTCAGCCTGCATCCATCAACGAAATATGTCAATGATAACAATCAACATCATAATATCTAATCATATGTACATATGTCACATCAACAACATTCAAACCCTAATAGTCCACTCCCTGATTCGATCTGGAGTCCAAGGATTTTCATCAATGCCTCGACATACTCTAATGTCCAGAGTTCTGCACACTCAAGAGAACCCAGTCAATAACACTTGTCGATGTAAATACAACAAAAATAACATATCATCAAATCCACAATATATCATAATCATAATCAAAACAACCAATAGTATAATGACTCGGATCACTTGCATGCAAGTGTCCTCAAAGAATAAGTCCGCTCAGTGTGCGCAAGAGCGAGATATTACATACACCCCCTCTTGTTTTAAAATTCATCCCAAAGTTTCATACTTAGTAAGTGCCGAAATAAAGTGTATCACAGTATCATATGTCTAGCTATCAAACAAAAATGGAAACTGCTGACGCATATCATATGCGTCCTCCCAGGTCGTCGAGTGTGGACTATAGTTGTCCCACTGGACTTTGACTTGATCTAATGTTCGATGCCATAGCTTTCAAATACAATGGTCCATGATGCGTATTGGCTCCGTCATGAGCGCACCCTCGTCCGATACCTGCAAGGACCTCAAGTCAATAACATGTGTAGGATCACTAACATAATGTCTCAAAACAGATACATGAAAAACATTGTGCATACGCCTCAAAGAATTAGGCAAGGCTAGTTGATAGGCGACAAACCCCTTCTTTTCCATAATCTTGAAGGGTCCCACGAACCTAGGAGAGATTTTAGCATCCTTTCCAAACTTGATCGAACTTTTATGTGGTTTCATTCGCAAGAAGACTTGATCACCGAATTTATAACTACGGTCGACACGATGCACATTGGCATAACTCTTTTGTCGATCCCACGCTTCCTTGATCCTTTGTATTATTGTTTGTATTTGATCTTCCATTTCTTGGATCGCTTCTGGTCCCACCAGGACCCTATCCTCAATCCGATCCCAACTCAAAGGCATCCGACATGGTCTCCCGTAAAGAAACTTGAAAGGTGCCATCTTAATGGTGCTTTGATAACTGTTGTTATATGCAAATTCTACTAGTGGAAATAATTCTTCCCAATGCTTTTGTTGTTCCATCACGTACATACGCAACATATCCTCCAACAATTGGTTTGCTCGTTCGGTTTTCCCGTCTGTCTCTGGGTGATACGCGGTACTAAAGTTAAGTTGGGTTCCCAAGGCCTCTTGGAAACTAGTCCAAAATCGTCATGTAAACACCGATCCTCTATTGGATATAATCCTCTTAGGCACGCCATGCAACCTCACTATCTTGCTGATGAAAACTCTAGCTATGTCAGGTTCCTGATACTTCATACGCACGTGAATAAAATGAGCACTCTTCGTCAGAGTATTGACTACCACAAAAATCGAGTCATGTCTCCTTGTCATCAATGGCAATCCAACAATGAAATCCATCAAAATGACCTCCCATTTTGATTCAAGAATAACATGTGGCTATAGTAATCATGTCAGATGTCTATGTTTAGCCTTCACCTGCTGACATTCTAGAAATCTTGCCACGTAGTTGACTATGTTTGCCTTCATTCCTTTCCAGAAGAATAAGGGTTTAAGGTCTTCCCTCATCTTCGTGACTCCTGGGTGAGCCATTTACACTGCTCTATGAGCCTTGTTTAGGATCAAACTCCTCAATTCGTTGTTGGGAAGTACATAAATTCAAACTTTAAATCTCAATAATCCGTCGTTATCCACAGTAAATCCCTCAAATTTTGGTACCATCATTGTGTTTTGTCTGATAAAATCCTTGACCTCCTTGTATCAATCATCGTCGCGCTGTAAAGTTAGAATCTTTTCACGTAGATTCGTCTGAAGAGGCATCACCGAAAATATGTGTGGTCTCCGACTCAACGCATCAACTACTCTGTTCATTGTTCCTTTTATGTAAGAAATCTCAAAATCGTACTCGCTAAGAAATTCCGATGAACGTTGTTGTTGCGCGTTCAAGTTGCTTTGCGTAAAGATGTGTTGTAGACCACAATGGTTCGTTTTTAGTTCAAATTTTATTCTACTAAGGTAGTGTCTCCAAACTCTCAAGGCATAAATAATGGCTAACAACTCCAAATCGTGCGTCGCGTAGTTCTCCTCATGCCTTCCCAACTTTCTAGAGATGTAAGCGATCACTTGATCGTCTTGCATCAAGACCCCGCCTAAGCCTTCCTTGGATGCGTCGGTGCTTACCAAGAAGTTTGCGTCCAGGTCAGGGACCTTTAGTATTGGAACTGTCGTAAACAGATCCTTGACCCTCCAAAATGCTTGCGTGCATTTCTTGATCCAAACAAACTTCTTTTTCTTCTTCTACAATTCCGTAATCAGATTTGCTATCTTCGAAAAACCCTCGACGAACCGTCGATAGTATCCTTCCAAACCCATTAAACTACGTACCTCTGGGACATTCGTCAGTGCAGACCATTCCATAATAGCCTTGAACTTTGTTGGATCCACAATGATACCTTCATCGGAGTTCACATGCCCTAAGTAGTGAATCTTTGATTGATAAAACGAGCATTTCGACAGCTTCCCAAACAATTTGTTCTCTCGTAGACAATGTAGTACCAAGTGCAAGTTCTTGTCATGCTCCTCCATCGTTCGAGAGTAAATCAAAATATCGTCAATGAATACTTGGACGAACTTGTCCAAGTATTTGCGGAACACCCCGTTCATCAAATTCATAAATACCCCTGGGGCGTTCGTTAGTCCAAACGGTAAAACAATAAACTCATAATGTCCAAACCTAGTCTTAAAGGCGGTCTTATGGATGTCATCCTCTTTGATCCGTAACTGGTGATATCCTAATCTCAAATCGATCTTTGAAAACATCGTCGCGCCATTCATCTGATCAAACAAATCATCAATCCTTGGCAACAAAAACTGATTCTTGATCGTTTCCTTGTTCAATTGATGGTATTCGATGCAGAGTCTCCACGACCCATCCTTCTTCCATATGAATGTAATAGGCACACCCCACGGTGATACATTTGGACATATAAGTCCTAAGTCCAACAACTCCTTCAGTTTCATTTTCAACTCTTGTAACTTAGGGGTCTATATCTGATAAGGCATTCTCGTTATCGGTTCAGTTCCTGGTTTTAGGTTGATGGTAAATTCCAATTCCCTCTATGGCGGCAACCTAGGTAACTCCTCGGGAAGGCGTTCGCAAAATCTCGCACCACCGGAAGATTTTCTAGACCTTCTGCTATGCCCTTCTCGTTTAATGCCATGATCACATATAACTTTCATCTCTTGCGCATTCTCTTTCGTAGCTGCAAGGAAGAGATTAACCTCAGGGAAAATCCCTGGTTCCGACCTACAATCACGTGTCTCTGTCCCTCATCATCGACCAAGCTCAATCGTTTCGTCTTACAGTTGAGTATCACCTCATGCGATTCCAACCAGTCCATACCGATCATGACGTCATAAGATCCTAAGATCGTGACGTACAGGTTGGCCCTCGTGAAAAACTCTCCCAGGTTAAGGCTACAGCCCGTAACCTTCCCTCCAACCTTCTATTTGGCACCTAAATCCATTTATACAAAGCTAAAATCATCGTGTTCGACTTCCTTTACCTTAATTCTTTTTAGCACTGCACCAGAAATAAAACTCTCTGTAGCACCTGGTTCTATCAAATACTAAGGGTCTGGTCAATGACGATACTTAATATCTCGAGCACAGTCGAAAGGTGCTCTCCCTGGCGGTTATTCATCACTGCATGAATCCGATGGGATTTTCCCAAATCTCCCACGGTAGTGGGTCCAACCGATCTAGATGCTCTAGTCCTCTCCACTGGACAGTCACGCTGGTAATGTGGCTCTCCACATGTCCATCACCCTTTCTTCGGTCCAGTACTCCTTATACCTGAAGTAGAAGCTGATGACCCACCGTCCTGGAACCCTGGTTTGTTCTGTTGAACATGCCTAAACTACTGCTACTGCGGTCGATGTTGTTGTTGGTGCTGCAATCCTCTGTAAGGAGTCTGTTGTTGAGGTACCGGTTGTCGTGGTGTAGTGTATGTGGATCCTCTCTGAGTGCCTCGAAATCCTGGTGAATGTCTAGCCAGTGTCTGATGCTGCAATGCACCAGATGACACCTGTCCCGCTAGTCTCATTGGAGTCCTGCTCTGACCCCCGCTGATAAGATCCTCCTCTGCTATAAGGTCCTTCTGGACAACATCATGCAAGGTTTGACGCATTAGAATCCTCACTTTTGCACAAATCCTGACATTAAGGCCAAACACGAACTTGTTGACCTTAAGTTTCTTGGTATTCAGGTGCAGAGCATACCGAAGAAGCTCCTTGAAACGAGCCTCATACTCGGGCACCATACAGTCACCCTGTCGCAAGGCAATGAACTTGTTGAGCTGACGCTCAATGAATTCCTCAGATAGATACCTCTCCTGGAATCATTCCTCAAACAGTTCAATTGCCATGTTCAATTGCGAAAGGAGCATCTTCCACCATAGAAGAGCGCTCCCTTTCAGTTGAAATACCGCCATGCAGACCTTCATGTTGGAGGTATAGTCATGAAGTGCAAAGCACATCACCATATTCTCCATTTATGCCTCAATGGCTGCGCCGTCCGGGGCACCAAAGAACTCGATAAGTTTGACCTTATCAATTTTACGGTGAAAGATACCAGTAATGGATGGGGTGTGATATGGACCCGCAAGGGTACATGCTCCCTGGCCTTATCTCAGTACAGACGATTAGTCAAGGCATCATGCGCGACAAACTGCTCATGCTCAAGACTTGTTCTTCTCCTTGGAGGTTGGACTCCTCTAGCATGGGTGCTACTGGAGGCGTCGCACCTCCTACCCTTCCACCACGTCCCGAATATCTATGGTGTCCCCTAACCATAATTACCACAAGGATAGGTTAATAAATCAAAGGCTTAATTCAATGGAAGGCGTGGCTATCGACAGTCGCAGGGTTGAACCCGCTCTGATACCATATGTAACACCCCACCATTACGACAACAAGCTACGTACAAGAGGTCAATTTTTTTTTTTTAAAGAAGTGTTAGGAAAATAAAACATCAATAAACATGGCACTCGAGAAATCATTCGTAGAACTCAACATATAACAATATCATTTCCAATATGCGCAAGCAGTATGTAGTCTACAACAATTATTTGTAAATAAATTCATGGCGTAATAAAAGTTGTTAATTCCTCATTCGTTAGTCAATTGATGATGTAGGCAAGGGTTTTTAACCTGTAATATGACCACATATGTGAAGGTGCAAGGTTAACAATTGTACACACAATTTGTGTAAGGAAAACTAAACGTAAACATAAATTAATCATCACCTAGAGTTGAGGCGTGAGAGTATCGTCAATTAATTTGTTGCACAAGTCCTAAGGTTTGACATTCATTCACAACCTAAAAACTTATCACGTGCAAGTAGTCTAAAGCCTCTAATATCAATCCTTAAATCACAGTTTCGCTGCGCGTGAGGCATCTAGGGAATAACATCACTTACGCTAAAATTTACGCGCACAATAAATCTTACTTCTAAATGATCTCATCATCAACACAGACTGTGCAAGAAAATCTAAACCACAAATTCAGCAATCATCATTTGAAGCTCGGGCGCAAAAGCATCATTCATTTAACTCAGTGTGCACATTCCATCTATTACTACCACTCATCGTTACGACAATTTCTGTGTGCATTTGCATCTATCCATTATTAATGGCACAACGAATTTAATTACTAAGCTAGTCATCATCGTACAAGGTAAACAAAAGTGACAACATAATGTGATGCATTCTTTTAAAATGTAGCATACCATCCCACAGGTTACAAGGGGGATTTACCCCAACCACATAGCATTGAAAGTGCAATTAAGGTGAATACAACCATAAGCCACATGGTACAAATTAAAAATAAGCTTACATCTTAAAGTTTATCATCAATTTTTTTTTAATAACAATGAAAGTGAATATGATTAAAAAGGTGAACACCAATCCTCACAATGCCATCATTTATAAATAAAAAGAACAAGTGAATGCCATCATTTATGAGTGTAAATGACAATGAAGTGAATGTCATCATTTATAATTAATTAACAATGAAAGTGAATGCCATTGTTTTATTAAAAAGTGAAAGTCATCCTTTAAAAATATAAATAACAATGAAGGGAAAAAGGCAATTTTTTTTAAAGTGAATGCCATCATTATAAATATGAATTTAAGCATGAAGGATTGGGATAAAAGGTTAACACTATCATTTCAAGGGGCTAGCAGTTAGTAAAACCCTTTTTGAAAATGGAAGGACGCATATTGCACCAATCTCTCCGTGCACAAAATGGGGGCTTAAGAACTCAACGTGGGAAAGAAAAATGCAGACGGGGTGGCTAGCCCAATCCCGAGGTAACTTTGAATCCTTGGAGAATTTGACGTTTGTCAGAGGCAAGGTTGAGTCACTTCCCAGCGTAGAGTCTTCCACGAAAAATCTACTGAGGTGTCTACAAAACCAGTGGGAGAATTAATGATCGATATAGGTAAGGGATCGATAACCTCCCAGAGGTACGGTTTCACCATTACAAATTTTGCAAGCACCCTGGTAAATACTAAACAATTTTGCAGGCATTCAAAGCACAGGCAAGAAGCCAAACATTGGGTCAAGGGCGAAGGTGCTGAGCCTTGGTGGTACAGTGGTAACCATCATAAATCTACTTCGAATTACTAAAGATTCTCGATTTCCTCCAACTAACACATGTATTAACAAAATGCACTACTTACTTAAATTAACCGTAACCCAGGATAAGAGGTTCTTTGTCCTGGCAACCCCAGTGAAAGGCCTGTGAAAATACTAGGGTGGCGTAGCTGTAATTTAACCTTCCACATGGAATAATTTACTAGAAGGAAAAATAATTAAAAGATAGCCCGCTCCTTCAAGGAATAAACATGAAAAATTTAATGAAGCAGTCATCACTTCAAGCAACAAACATCCAACGGTCAACGCCTACCCAACCTCGGTGTCACTCCTTCTCACGTAATTGTTACTACGATATAAATTTTTCACTGTGTGACGGAGAGTGATATCATTTCTCAATTAGAAGGTAGTCGAGGACACTCGATGACCAACTGAAGGATAACATGAACAAGAACTTATGTTACGCCTCCTCCATACGAATTAGCTAAGGAAGTATGAAAATTGAATCAATTACCTTTACGTAGAGACAACTATAAATGCTCACTTTAGAAATAATAGAAACTAATTTTTTCTTCTACAAATTAAAGGATAAGTTTCTCTTGCCCCCATTTTTTTTCCAGGATAGCTTAGGTGGAAACCAACTATTTCATTTAATTCCCTAACAACGATTTCATATCAACACTATATCTAAACCTGCAACTTAAGTTGATTGAGATCGCTCAAGATTTCTAAGATTTAGGAGGGAACATAACCATCAAATGTCACAATAATCCAAGGGATCTAAGAATTAGAACTATGTTTTCCCAAATCTGTTAAAAAAAATTGATTCCTACGCCCCAAATTATTTCCAGTCGTAGAAGAGACTAGAATGAATGAAAATTAACTCAGAAAGAGAAAAGTTGATTGTGCAAATAGGTAGCGCCCCAAAAGGTAGGTGGACTTGAATCGACGACCTCCCACAACCCATGGAACTACCAGCTAAAGTCAATTGGCGAGATATGGTTAGAAGATAAACAAGAGTTTGAATCGGGAAAAATTTAATCTACAAGAATTCAATACCATTTGAGAAATGAAAATTAGTTGTACAGAGTCTTTTAGTTCGCTAAAGTTCAAACTAGAATGCGCTCAAGGGTTCAATGATTACAATTCATGCGCCAAGAGAATGCATTCGAGAACAATGTTTTACACAAAGCAGGAGTAAGAAAACCATACACATATAACCCAATCAAATCACACTTCATGCGCAAGAGACTACCTTCGAAAATTGCATTTTTATACAAATGCGGGAATAAGGAAATCATACACATATAACCAAATCAATCACAGTTCATGCTAAGATCCATCAATCCATTATGAAAATATCAACAATACTCATGCCATAACTAATGGTGTGAAGACGTCATCCGTCTACCATGCAAGATTAAATTAATCAAATGAAAATAACAGTTTTACTCGGGATACCATGAACGACGATGCCAATGGTATTTGTTATCCTTCATCTGCGCTCCATCCCAATCCTGCTTTCCAACCGCTAAGACCTCACCGGTACCTCCCAACCAAATATAGGGGTACTCTTCTTCCCCCTGAGCCCCTCGAACTACAAAGGGGCCACACACACAATACCAAAGAATGATATCTCCCAACTCGCCTTGCAAAGTCGAGCTACCACTCGTTACCTGAGATGGTAGCTCGACCCCCTAGTTGCACCAGAAAATCCAATTTATTAATTAATTAAATTTGCCTATTTCCCTCACCCACCTAAAAGCGTTCCTAAAAACGCTCCTAGTTGTCCCTTTATTCCCTTACATTTCTTAAATGACTTACGTCTTTCTTAAATCCTAGTTGAGTTCATAAATAGAAAGTTCCAAAGGCTAGATTCCTTACTAAGTTAGACATTCCCCCTTTTCTTTAAGTTTCCTCATTTGTTTAAGTTTCCCTTTTTCTTTATGTTTCCCCCTTTTTAACTAAGTTCAGAATTAACAATTTTAGACAAACAACCATTTAGCCCCTTTTTATAATTAAACCTTCATTAAAATTTTTACTTTAATTAATAAAGCTTGAATTTTCTTTACCCCCTTCTTATTATATGTCTAATTAGTTTTTTTTTTTGTTCAGAGGTTCCACTTAGACCTAGGTTTTAAATTTACTAGGCTTGGCGACAGTTCTTAAGGGAAATTTTGTTTTTAAACTTTACTCATCACATCATTCATTTTAAGGTCGACCGGGTCCTAAGGAGGCATAGTTTTCTAGGTGCTAGGTTTATTAACTTACCCGAGTTAAAACCACGACGTGCTCTTCAAGACGCACTACGTGCTCCAAGGGTGCCACTCGCCTCTTTCTGTTTTATTTGTGCGACTAGCCCTTCAAGATGCACTGCGTGCTCCAAGGGTGCCACTCGCCTCTTGACTGAATTTGGTAGATGTCAAACCTCGGGAGTCAATACTCTGTCAGATGATCTTGTAGGAGACTAAGGGCCTCTAAGGAATAAGGACCCTGCCTTATTGCGTGCCCCTTAGAATTATCGTGAGTGACTATCACAGTCTTCCCTCACGACATCGTGGGTCTTCTCGAACTAGGTAATCATTAACCTACAGTTTGAGCCATGATGGGAATGCTAGTAGGCTATGGCAGGGCAGTTTCCACACCTTTCCCTCGATGTCTCTGGTTGTCATGCATGACCCCTTTACTCCAAATGTGAGTTTGGTTGGCAAGCTATCGTCAGCTTGCA
Source organism: Picea sitchensis (assembly GCA_010110895.2). Lineage (NCBI taxonomy): Eukaryota > Viridiplantae > Streptophyta > Pinopsida > Pinales > Pinaceae > Picea > Picea sitchensis. The sequence goes on along the minus strand of SNQJ01S0018592.1, from coordinate 113,612 downwards.
TCCATCAACGAAATATGTCTGCGATAACAATCAACATCATAATATCTAAGCATATGTACATATGTCACATAAACAACATTCAAACCCTAAAAATCCACTCACTGACTCGATCCAGAGTCCAAGGAGTTTCATCTATGCCTCGACATCCTTTAACATCCAGAGTCCTGCACACTCAGGAGAACCCAGTCAATAGCACCTGTCGATGTAAATACAACAAAAATAACATATAATCAATTCCACAATATCTCATAATCATAATCAAAACAGCCAATAGTATAATGACCCATATCACTTGCATGCAAGTGTCCTCAAAGAATAAGTCTTCTCAGTGCGCAGAAAAGCGGGATGTTACACGAGGTGCTTTGTTAGTTTACTAGTAGAATGCCAACTGGGTTTTTAACCATTTATATTTATCATTACTCTGGTGTTCAACCAATAGAATGGTAGGAATTGACATTCATGGGCTTCTTGTGTGATATAAGTGAATTTCACGAGTTGTCAACACCAATGAATATTCTCTTTCACCTTGTGCATAGTTATATCTCATTCATTCCATGTGAAGTTGACTCATTGGAAGGAGATCATATATGCCATTAATTCATTATATTCAAATACAAGAACCATTGGAGATGTGGCCAAGGGGAGAATCCACCTAGTAGGTTCTATAGTAAAAGAATCCTATTGATCACTATGACTACCAAATCTCTAAGGTAATAATTAGATGACATAATGTTGACCAACGCCAACCAATTTCAAGTGCATATATAATGCATTCAATCAAAGAGAGAACCATGACATAGTTACCAAAGTCATATGGAACATTGGCTAGAGATCAAATCTTGTGAGGCAACAAAGTATGGTGGCTAGACTTTAGTTTGGCAATGATCAACACATTTTGTTCGTTCCATCCCCAGAGTATCCCTTATGGATAGGGGTGATAGACTAAAGAAAAGTCATATAGACACATAAGCACAATCTATATCGATATGAAAATGAGTAAGGCTCTAATTTAATTGAGGATAGGAATTAATAAGGGACCTATGTTTTGGACAACAATTGGGTTTGAATTTTTAACCTTTCAATTTGAAATCCAAAAAAGCAAGGACACATTTGATAAATTTACAATTTAACAAGGAAATCAAAATACATGTGTACCAAAAAAAAGATATAGTTACCCAAAAAAACTCTATAAATGTAATTCCCCGCCATTAGATTGTGATGTTTCTTTCTTTGCAAAATGTAAGACTATTCTTCTATGTGAATAAAGAGGTTATAATTAACCAATTTTTTTATTTGAGTACTCTAGCTCTCATTTTTTCTCTTGGTGTTAGTGAGTTGTAGCTTTAATGTAAGACTATTCTTCTATGTGAATAAAGAGGTTATAATTAACCAATTTTTTTATTTGAGTACTCTAGCTCTCATTTTTTCTCTTTGTGTTAGTGAGTTGTAGTTTTGTGTTTGTGAGACTATTCTTCAATGTTTGGTTTTTGTTCACTTAGGGAATTGTATGTTATCTTCATGCTTGTTGTTATTTTATATCTAACATGATTCAATATGAAATATGTTCTTATCCCATTGTTTAAAACTACCTATATGTGCATGTTGAGAAGAGAAAGTTGGCACTCTCCCACTGATTGTAAGTATCTTTGATTTCCAAGAGCTTGCTACTTGAGGTCTAGGCTAATTATGGTAGGTAGACTACTCTCCCCACTTTCTGTACCTTATCCACCTATTTCATATCAAATGTTTCATTGTTACTATGCTCATGCATCATTAGCTTAGATTGCAATTCATCTACATTTTACATAGTATATTAGATGCATTCCATCTATTGCATTATAAAACCCTTCAATGATGGATCAAACTGCAGTTGGTAAAACGTTAAAGAAACAACATAGTTGAATATAATCTCAAAAGTTTGCTTAACCAAAAGAGAAAATGTCTAATTGGAATCTTTCATCAAGTAAACCTATGATATTGACAATGAAACATTTTCCTAAATCAACACTTTTTGAAATAAAAATACCAAAACTTCAATAAAACTTTTGAACCATAAAATCTCGTTAATATCCTTCTTTATACCCTTAAAAAAAAGCATCCACCAAAACCTCAATAATACTATTAAACTAAAAAACTCACTCATTAGCCTCCCTCTTTATACCCTTGAAAGAAAGAATACCCTAAGCATATATACAACAACATAATTCTTTGTTTTTTTAAAATATATATTGATATTTTATATTAAAATACAAGTATATGTGGTTTTTCTACGAAACTTTATTATTTTAATAAAACATTTTTTAATTATAATAACAAAGCAATGTGGTTGTGATAAGAAGATTGCTGGCCTATTATGATTCCATGCACTCTATACTAGCCATCTCATGGTTCCATAGGTTTTGAGTAGTCCGTACACCTCAATTATAGAGTTTAGAATTTGTGAGGAGTGGATAATGCTCACACACTTTCACATAGCTACATAGATCAAATGCCTCATTATCTTCTTTTGGTAAGATATTCACAAACAAAATAATATGCAAAGATGTTTTTTTTTTTGTGGTTTTCACGTAAAAGTGTTTTATTAATAATTTATTTTATTAACCATAAAATGGATTTTGATGCCAAATGTATTTAAATAGGATATGATTTTTGAAAAGTTGTTATGGTCAAACTTGTCATTTTAAATTGTATATATCTTGTATTTTGAATCAAAGATATTGATTTTTTTTTTTTAAACTTTATGTTATCATGTAACTCTTCATTTAAATAGGGTATGATTTTTGAAAAGTTGTTTTTGGTCAAACTTGTCATTTTAAATTGTATATATTTTGTATTTTGGATTAAAGATATTGATTTTTTTTTTTAAACTTTATGTTATCATGTAACTCTTTCTTTACGCTGTATAATTCCTCGATTTTAATAAAAAAAATTATATCGAAAATATTAAATGAATAATAATAATAACCTATAAAACTTAACTTTATCAAAAATATAAAATGAATGATAATAATAATGACCTATAAAACCTAACCTCCTAAATGATAATAATAATGACCTATAAAACCTAACCTCCTAAATGATAATAATAATGACCTATAAAACCTAACCTTTTAAATGATAATAATAATGACCTATAAAACTTATTAGGATTCATATATAGAAATTTCAACCTTCCAAAAAAGGAAAGAACAAGAATCACTTATATCAATTCACCATATGCCAAAAAAGATTTCATATCTAGAAAGTTCTACCTTCACCGAGGAAAGGGTCTCGCATTAAAATCTAGAAAGTTCTACCTTCGCAAGTACTCACTAGTCATAGTTAGTGTAGGTGTTGATATCAATTGGTTAGTGGATATGCTCCCAGATGCCCTAGTCCTGACTTGGAGAAATGGCAGAGCAGGGGATGACTACATTGCCAAAAGATTGGATTGTATTTTATCTGCGGAGAATATATTAGTTTAATTGGGCCGCTTCAGATCTTGGGTGGAGTACACATACATTTCGGATCACGCTCCAGTGGTTGCTCAATTTGAATTTCAGCATTTCCCCACAACATACCCTTTTAAATTTAATTCATCCTGGTTGCAGGAGGTAGAGTTTATGAATTTGGTAAAAGAGGTCTATTTGGATCAAGGCTTTTTAATGGAAACTGATATACAACTTAGATTTATGTGGAAGCTAAAAGAGCTAAAAAACCGGACTAAATCATGGGCACATCTTCAGAGAAGTGAAAAACTTATTAGATTAGAGAAGTTGGAGGTGGAGTTGAGCGCAACCCTCCATTTGATCTCGCGGGATGTGAGGGACTTGACTTTGGACTGTCTTTTTAAAAATTTGGAAGTGAAACGAAATTCTTTACTCCTCCTTGATGAAGAACTATGGAGACAAAGGAACATAGCAACCTGGCTGAAAATCGAAGATTAGAATACAAGGTATTTTCATAATTATGTTACTGCCCATAGAAACAAGAAACATATTTGGGAGATTTTGGATGAGGATGGACATCCTAATAGGGGGAAAGAAGATCTAAAAAGTGAAGCTATCAAACATTTTAAAAGTTTATTTGAAATTGGCGATCCTCCCTCCTTGGTGGACCAAGCTTACACAACTAGTCTCTTTCCATGTTTTGTAGATGAGGAGGATACTATTCTCCTTGATCGACCATGCACTAAGTCAGATATTTGGGAGGTACTAAAACTATTTTCCAAAGACAAGAGTCTAGGCCCCGATGGCTAGACAGTGGAATTCTTTACTCGGTTCTTTGATTTACTTGGTGATGATCTGCTAGAACTTGTGGAGGACTCTAGGATCAGACGAAAGGTCCAAAGCTACTTAAACTCTACTTTTCTAGCGCTGATTCCAAAGGAAAATAAGCCTACGACCTTTGGTGATTACAAACCCATTACGTTATGCAATGTATGTTATAAGTTGATCGCGAAGGTGATAACAATTAGATTAAAGCCTATTCTCTCTATGTCACTATCAAGCAAGCAACTCGGCTTCTTAAAAGGCAGAAAGATCTTGGACGGTATTGGGACGGCACAAGAATGTCTTCACAGTATAAAACTGAAAAAACTTCAGGCACTAATTTTAAGGCTGGATTTAAAGAAAGTGTATGATTGTGTAAATTGGGATTTTCTAAGATTGATTTTGATTCAAACGGGGTTAAGCTTGCTCTCTATAAACTGAATCATGATTTGTGTTGCCAGTTCTTCTTTTGTTGTTCTAATAAATGGGGAGGCATCTTCCTTCTTTTAGAGTGAACGTAGTCTTAGGCAAGACTGCCCTTTGTTGCCCTTATTATTCATTCTTGTTATGGAAATTTTTAGTCTGCTGCTGAAAAAAACCCAGAATGAGGGAAGCTTGTCGGGGTGAAGGTTTCCAGGATTGTTAAAATTCTCCATCTATTTTGTGTGGACGACATATTAATAATGTCAAAGGCCTCCTTGGAGGAGTGGATGAAGATAAACTCACTTCTCAAGCTTTTTTGTGGTGCCTTGGGCTTGAAAGTCAATCTGTGTAAATCTACCGTTCATCACTCGAGTATCCAAGGGGAATTATTGGAAAAGTTTAAAGATGTTTTCTCCTTTAATTTTGTTGATCTGGCGGAGGGCTTGAGATACTTGGGATACTTTTTAAGAGCATAAAAAATAAAATTTGATGATTGGAGATGGCTTCTTTCAAAACTAGAATACATAATTGGGCATTGGTGCAATAGGTGGTTATCCCTTGGTGGTCGTTGTATTTTGATAAAATCGGTGTTGGAATCTCAGTCAGTATACTTGATGGCTCTTGTGGCATTTCCCAACTCAATACTTGATAAAATCCGTCAGATGATTTATGATTTCCTTTGGTCGGGAGGTGGCTCGCCTCAACACTTCCATCTTTGCGGTTGGGAGGTGATTGCAAAACTGAAATCTTTCGGTGGATGGGGGCTTAGAAACATTTTCCATTTTAATCGTGTGTTGGCTGCAAACTCAATGTGGTGTGTTTTGAAAAAGGAAGGGATCTGGCACAAGGTGATTAAGGATAAATATCTACCCTATTCATCTATCTCAACCTGGTTCATATCGACTTCGACAACTCAACCTATGGCTTCACAGACTTGGAAAAACTTATTAAAGTCCCTTCCCCTTATCACACATTGGTTAAGTTGGTTTCCTGGTAATGGTCAATCTGTTTTAATAGGCCAAGACAAAATTCTGGGTAGTGGAAACCTTTCTTTGCTCTCACCGGATCTCCTATTAGTTCTGAAAGATAAGAATATCAGATACCTTTACCAAGCCATGGCACATAATTTGCAGGGATGTTATATTGCACAGTGGAAAAGTAGCTTGGATCTGGGCCTTTCGGGGGTTCTAGAAAATGAATGGAGCTCCTTTTGTAAGATTTTAATTGGTTTGGGGGTTCACCTCCAACATAGAGAAGACCTTCTAATTTGGACTGGTGGTGATAACTCGGGTTTTATTTCTGTAAACAATGTTTATAATGCCTTACAAAAAACAATTTGGCAGCAGTAGGTAGTTGGCTGGAGGAGGCAGTTATGGTCATGGGATATTTCATTAAAGATTAGATTGTTCACATGGCTTGCTCTGGAGGACAAAATCCTCACTTGGGAAAATCTTATCAAAAAAGGTTGGGAAGGACCAAGCCTTTGTCCACTATGATCTCGGGCTCCAGAATCTGTCTTGCATCTTTTTGTCAATTGTTCCTTTACTCTTTAGGTGTGGCAGAAATTTTACTATGTTCTCCATATTAGCACAACCTGGGAAGGTGACACTTTATCAGATTGTTTCACTAGCTGGATAAAAAAAAGTGTGGATCTATAGAACACTGCCCTCCTTGGCCTACTGGTGCATTTGGCTGGAAAGAAACAAACAAGTCTTTGAAAACCGTAATCCTTCTTTTCAGATGGTGGTTCAAAAAACTTTGGGTTTGCTAAAAACCGTAGAAGATAGTGGGTCTCAGATTGGAAAGGGTCTTAGGATCTTAAAGACTCATGCTATTACTTTTCCAATTGTAGGGTGGTTTGATGGTGCAACCCAAGAAAATGGGAAACTGAGTGGGGAAGGGGGTGTTATAAAAATCAATGAGGATAATAGCTACAAGTGGATTTATAATTGCGGTCCGGGGACAAATTCAAGGGTTGAACTATTAGGTGCATGGGTGACTTTAACTTTGACAATCCGCCTGGGACTAGATCATCTACAAGTATTTGGTGATTCAAAAGTTGTAATTGAGTGGCTAAATTGCAGGGGAAACTTGAATGCAACTTCTCTCTTGAGATGGAAGGATAGGATCAGGGATTTAATCAAATCCTTCAGTAACATCAGATTTGAACATTTAATAAGAGAACAAAATATGGAAGCATATGCTATTTCCAAAGTAGCTCTGTAAGCTCTAGAAGGGTTGGTTACTTTCAACAAATGGATTGAAGGACATGAGGGTCCTTCATACAATCTACAACTCTATTAATGATCTTGGCTCTTCCAATTTTGGAAATAGCTTTTTTGGTTCATATAAATTTTGTATTTTCTTTAGTAATTTTGTGGTAAACTTTGTTGTTGATCTTGCAAAGATGCTATCCTGTTTTGTTGTGGAAGCACTTTAGTACGGTCCTGATACACTTGCTCATTGTAGAGATGGATGCTTATCTCATCTTTCAAAAGGACCACCATTTTTTGGTAGGGTCTAGAGTTTATTACTTTAATTTGGTTGGTTATCTCATCAATGTTACATGTATATGAAAACACTATATATTTTAATATATTGAAAAAAAAATTGATGGAAAAAAAACTAGAAGTGTTTTATTAATTATTTATTCTATTAAATAGAAAATGGATTTTGAGACCAAATGTATTTAAATAGGATATGTTTTTTGAAAAGTTGTTTTGGTCAAACTTTTCATTATAAATTGTATATCTTGTATTTTGGATAAAAGATATTGATTTTTTTTTAAACTATGTAACTCTTACTTTATGATGTATAATTCCTCGATCTTAATAAACAACAATCATATCAAAAATATAAAATAAATGATAATAATCATGACCTAACCTCCATATTAGGATTCATATAGAAAGTTCAACCTTCCAAAAAGGAAAGAACAAGGACCACTTATATTAATTCACCATATGCCAAAAAAGATTTCACATCTAGAAAGTTCTACCTTCATTGAATGAAAGGGTCCAACATTGAAATCTAGAAAGTTCTACCTTCACAAGTACTCACTAGTCATGGTTAGTGCAGGTGTTGATATCAATTGGTTAGTGAGGTTTATGGGACATTACTATTTATTTTCCCTCACATCAATACCAACAATTCCTTGGTAAAGACATTTCCTTCCTTCGTATTCATTCTCTTTCGTGAAGACCTGTACTTCCTTGCTATATATATATATAATTTTAATGATAAATAATCAAGTGTAATATTAATACAAAATATTATTTCTTTATAATTATTTACATAAATATAAATATCATCATAATATATTAAATTATAAATAAACTAGTTTATTAATAAACATGAAATAAATATTTATATAATAAAAATAATTAAAAGATAAAATATATATATAATTTTATTATCAATTATTTTAATATATTTTTTCAAAAAATATATATTTTATTTTTGATTTATGATTAAAATGTAAATTATTAAAAAATCTTAATAGGAAATTAAGTGTAAATTTTTTTTTCATCAAACATTTTCAAATATTTTCCAAATAAATATACCATATCTTTTTTCTTAAATAATTTATTGCCAAAATATAGATTACTATCTCCAACATAAATCACTATACCTTTTCTCAACGAATAAAGTTTTCGAATCATAAAAGCTCGGTAATCTCCCTCTTTATAGCTTCGAGAAAAAACTCACTCTAAAGCCTAAACATATAGATATAGACATGTTATTTACTTGTACTTTTAAAGTATATTTATATTTTATATTAAAATAAAACTATGTGTAAGATCCTTATTTTTTTTTAATGTAAAATTATTATTTTTTATTTTTAAATTATAATAAAACAATATATATTGATAATGACTCATGAAAATATTAAATAATTTTTTAATTAAACAAATTGTCTATTATAAATGTCATTTTTATAAAGTTATATGATTAAAAAATTTACATCTATATCTATAAGATCGATCGTGAATATAAAATTTAAAAGTCTAATCTTTAAAATTATAAAAACACATTACTATTATAAATACAAAACCAATAAATATCATATGAAAATTATAATCATTAAAATAACTTAATCAAGTTATATTATAAATTTTATAAAATTATTTAATACAAATAATAAAATTAAGAATTAAAAAAACAAAAACAAAAACAATTATGTTATGGTTTATTTAGTACAATCTATTAAATTTAAAAATTCAAAATTAAAATCATTATTTAATTTAACTAGTATAATTATCAAAATTATAAATACATATTTTTCCATGGATGATAAATCAAAGCTTTCATTGTTCATCAAAATCATAAAATCACAATTTCATAAGTAAATATTATTTGCCCCTAAAAAATGCCATGATGGATTGTACAAGTTGTCTTGAACCATGATGAGCAACCATAAAACCATGACAAAGACTCTATGGAATGCTTACTCATTATGATTCTAGGATCCATACCAACCATCTCATGGTTTCATAGCTTTTTGAGCAATGCATAAACCCAAATTATGGGGTTTCTAAGGGGTTGATAATCCTACTCCACTTTTGCACTAATAATTCATTATTCATTCTATTAGCTGGAAAAGTTGGTTTTATGCCCAGGTGTGTAAATAGGGTACAATATTTGAAAGGTTTCCCTCATAAAACATGTCATCTAAAATTTGCTTAAATACATTGTATTTCTACATTGTTTATGTCAACGTGGAAAATAATTATGTTAGCTCAATATTAACAAAGACCACATTGCAAAAATTGACATCATAATGCCATACACTAACACCACCACTTTAAAAGTTAATGTTGTTAGCAAAACTTTTGATATCCCTTTGGACTATCCTACAAAACTACTTTGGAAATTATTTTGGTTTTTTTAGATTATTGTTTTTTAATTTCTATTTGATGAGTTTTTAATGCCATCTCGACACTTGTAAGTAAAAAGGTTATTCGCATGGACAAACTTTGATGTTGTCCGTGTAGGCATCCAATACATCCAACCGGGCCATAAGGCAAGGGAAATGTGAAACAAGGAGAAGCAAGCATTGGAAGTTTGAGAAGGCAATTAGAGATGCCTCTATGAAGGTTTTTTTTCTATTGGAAAATTTTTCATTATATATAAATATATAATTGTGTTCTGAATATTAGATTACATACACAATAATAAATTTTGGTGTTAATAGCTTTTCTCTTTGTAATTTTTTAATCAGCAAAGTGAGAGAGTTATAGGAGATGTAAGCTCTAGAGAGAAAATCAAGCATGTAATGATTGACTATACGTTGTATCAGTATGCCAGTATGCCGTCACAAGATAAGATACAACGAGGATATGCTACCTATGTTCAGTGGTGAATCCAACTTTCATGTCTTGAAAGTTCACTGAGGAAATAGGATTAACCGATAAATTGATCTTAGCACAGGGTTATAAAGAGGGGAGGACCCTCATGACCATCTGTCCAGAGGTGATATGTAATGATCCCCACTTTCTCTTGGAGAACATCCTTTGAGAGAAGATCAACAAACTTGTTATGCTCATGAAATATATGTTTGTAGATGATCTTTTGAAAGAGTGGTTGAAGAAGTTTGATTCTGTCCTTCCAAGCCAGGAGCGAGAGGCCTTGTTTACCCCTGCCACTCACCCATTATATGACTACATTGGAATCACCAAGTACCTGTAGTGTGTCAATATGAATTCTGGATGCTATAAATAGTGTGGCCTAGGCGCCTAAAAGCTTTTCCCTGGTGTTGGTGCCTGGGCCACAATTGTAGGTCCATTTGTAGAAAGTGTTTTGGGTGATCTTGATTAGTCCTCCGGCTCCACTTAGTGTCCCATTAGTGAGCACAGTTCCATCAAACCACGTTGCTAGGACATCATCAATATCTGGGACCTTTAATGTGCTGTGAAGTCTTGTCTTTTTTTGTTGTTGAATTGTTCCAAGAATTGAGGATTCCAATGACTTTATATCCTGCAACAGTTGTGGATGGGGTCCCATTGTCAAAAATGGTCTTATTTCTTTCAAGCCAGATCATCCAGTAGATGATGGAGGGAAGATGCATATGCTTGTGCTCTTTTAGTGCCCAGGTTTTGAAGCAATTTGGGAGTGTAGCTCCATCCCATGTAGAAGTAAGATTTAGTGTCAACGTAGTTATTTGCCAAACCTTCCTTGTGAAAAAACAGGTGATGAAGAGGTGGTCTGTTGTTTCAGAGTCTTGACAACATAAGTGGCAAAAGCTAGGACACAATTCACCTTTTTTTTAGCAGTGCATCCCAAGTGTTAATCTTGTAGTTTGTCAAAAGCTAGGTACAAAACTTTACCTTGGGCGGAATATGCCAGCTCCAAATGCGTTTTTCCCAACCTATTGTGATTGTCGGCCAAAGAGAGTGTGAGATGGCTGAGTAGACATTGTGGACGGTGATTTTGCCCGAACAGTCGCCCCCTGACCAAAGTGGTTGGTCTGCTGTGTTGTTAAGGCGGATACCCGTGTGCAAGAGGGCAACCCGAAACCTGTTCCATTCGCTTGCTAGATCTGGGGTGAGTCCAAGGTCTGCGCTGGTGATCCAACAGTCTGGTTGGTGCTCTGATCTGGAAATCGATTTTAATTGGTGGAGATACCAGATGTTGTTTGAGTGTAGTCGTTGAATTAATTGAGGAGAGAGTGCGACTGAAGTATCCATCCCTATGATGTGATCACGGCCAAGATAAATGGTAGTGCCCGAACCTGGGAGCCAACATAGCCATCGGGTAATCAGGCTTTTCGTTTTAGTGATGTTCCTCCAAAAAAATGATGTCGATCTGGCGGTGTCTGCCTGTGATTGAAGCCAGCTTTTAACTGTGTGGTGTCTGAGATATTTGTCAAAAATTATGGAGTGTCAAATGCCCTGACAAGTCAGCACTCGCTAGAGAGTTGCAGCGTGACTGAAGAGAATAGGATTGTGAATTCCCCATCCACCCTTTTGTTTTGGATTTGCCAGAGTGATCCAGCTGCAGAGGTGTTGACGTGAATAATCGGAGCAACCAGACCAAAGGAAGTTAAAAAGACTGATACAGGGATAGCTGCTAGGGCCATCCAAAAGACTGCATGTCTTCGAGAACTGCTTTGATTAGAGTGTACCTGCCACCAAGTGTGAGCCATCTTGTGCACCAATGTCCTGTTCTTTTCTCAACTTTGGCAAGAAGCCAGTTCCAATATGAAGGCTTGTATGTGTCTGATTTTAGATGGTATCCTAGGTAGGTGAGGCCGGATGAAAGTGGTGAGAAGGTGTGGGGAAAAATATCAGTTAACTGGGCCAAAGAATCAGGATGTAGATTGACGAAGTAGAAAATGGATTTGTCCCAGTTGATCGTCAATCGAGTAGTGCTGCAGAATTTGTGAAGGATTTATTTGATCTCATTCCATTCCTGAGGAGTGCCCTTTGACATGATGAGGATGTCATCTGCAAAGAGAAGCTGTAAAATCTTAAGGGTTATGGACACCTTTATACCAGTAATTTTACCTTCTGCTTGTGTTGTTTTTAGGAGCTAGCTTAAGGCCTCCATTGCCGAAGAGTAGAGGTGAGAGGGGGCAGCCCTGCCTCAGGCCTCTGCCCATGTGGAAAAAGGGTGAGTATTATCCATTTACAAGGATGGCAATATTGGCATTGCTCACACAACTCATAATCCATTTTATCAACTGGTGGTTGAAACCTATCTGTACTAGGACCAGTCGAAGAAAATCCCAATCTATGCAGTCAAAGGCCTTTTTGAGGTCTAGTTTTAGAATTAGTGCCTTGGAGTTTTTTACTTTGATGCTGTGTAAGAACTCCTGTACAGTGTCGATGGCATCTAGAATTTGGTGACCTTGTAAAAAACCCAATTGTTCTATCGAGAGGATACGCGAGAGAAGAGGTTTGATCCTGGAGGCAATGATTTTGGAGATGATCTTATAACAAAGGTTGTAGAGGGAATAGGTCAAAAGTCACCAAAGGTTGTGGGAGTGTTTGATTTGGGAATAAGAGTGAGGAAGGTCGAGTTGATAGCACCAATGACCTTTCCGCGAAGTTTGCTATCCTCCACTAGTTCTAGAAGATCTGGTCCAACCAGATCAAAAAAGTGCAAGTAGAATTCAACAGTCCAACTATCTGGGCCTGGACTTTTGTCCTTTGCAAAAGATTTGAGAGCCACATAGACCTCTTGGAGAGTGCACGAGCTGTCAAGTAAAATAGAGTCTTCTTCCAAAACTGAATGAGTGAAGAGGCTGGCTACCAAAGCTGAGCTCTGTAAATTTGCTGAAGGGTTATGTTTGAAGAATGGTTGGAAATAATTAAGTGTTGTTGTTTTTAAAGCTTGTTGTCCACTGTGGAGTGTACCATCCTCTGTTGTTATTCCCCAAATATTTTTTTTGTCTCTACTTTCACTCACAAATTTGTGAAAGAATTTGGTGTTAAGATCACCACTGTTTTTCCAGTTGGATCTGCATCTTTGTCTCCAAGTGGCCAACTCTTTTATCAATAGTTGATTCCGCTCCGCTTCAAGTTCCCTTAAGATATGACAGTTAGTTCCTGTGTGACCAGCAGTGGCATCCAAGAGAAGTAAAGATCGAATGGTTGTGTCTAGATCATAAAGTCTTTGTGTATTTTGTTTTTGAAAGGTGGTATCCCATTCTTTTGTGCGCACTTTTAAAATTCTGAGTTTCCAGGCTATTCTGTGTTGTATACAAGACTCAGATAAGTAGAGGGGATCCTTCCAAATTGTAGCAACTAATAAATTGAACTATGCTTCATGTAACCAGTTTGAGTTTAATTTGAAGGGGTAAGCTATCTTTTGTGTGGCTGCGTCCAAGTGGAGTATTATTGGAGCATGGTTTGAGCAAAATGGCAAGCTTACCCAGTTTCAGAATTTGGTCTCCGGAGATAAGAGTTGTTCTGATAATAGGAATTGATCTAGGTGCTTGGAGATGTATTCAACACCCTCATTCCATTGCAATAAGTAGGAGTTAAGTGTTCATGCATTAGGTCCACCAGGTGGTCAGCAAAGAAGAGTGATGAGAAAAAATCAGCCACTATCATGGGTGGCAACAACTCCCCATATTTCTCCCACAAATGTTGTTAAGTTGAAGTCTCCTGCTATAATTAAGTTATCCAGATCAAGGATACCCCTGGCTTCAAGTTTTTCCCAGAAATATTGTTTATATGAGTAGGGGCCATATAAGTTGAGGAGATAATACCTTTTGTTTGAGTGTCGGCAAGTGCCAGATAATAAAATTCCCCCACAACAAAAATAAGGAAGAAGATCAAAAGAGTCAGGATCCCAAGCTACAACTAAGCCCCCAGAGGTGCCAAGAGCATTTACTGTACATATGTGCCAGTTGAGAAAGAATTGTTTGAGAAAATTCCTGGCCTTTAAACTGTCAACTAAAGTTTCCTGAAGAAAAGTGATGTCCATAAAATTTTGTGAAATAAGTCTTCTGAACGAGGCGGCTTTTAGGTGGCCCTCCACCCCTCTGATGTTGAGGGAGAGAAGGATCCTGACTTTGCTCTTGCTAGGGATTCCATGCCTCTAAGCACCCCGATGTCAGATGGAATGTGTTGAGTGTCCATAGGAAGAGATGATGTGTTTCCCTTCTTGCAACGAGCACTAAGGGTTTTTATAGGAGAATGTTCGAAGCCATGTCCTCTCGACCAGGTATAATCTTTTCCCAAGGAAGAGGAAGGTGTATCAGTTGGTCTCTCTGAGTGTTCAAAAACTATCCTGGTGTGTACAACTGTTCCCAGGTATGTAGGCAAGGGAAGGGGATCAAGAACTTCTTTATATGATGGTATCAACACATTCAAAATATTATCTAGATCATTGTCACCTGGATCTATCTGACTCTGACCCGACAAGCTAGGAAAATCCTCCTGTGTTAAGGTCTGTGCACCAATGTTCTCTGACTATTGATCACCAAAGCAATTGGAAAGTGTAGACTGTGCAGTGTGTTCTCGGTCCTCCCAAGTGTGACGGGGAGAAGTAATAAAAGGTGTGGGCAAGGGTGTGTTTTGCTCTGCAAGTGTGGAGTTTGCTCGGGTAATGGATGGTGTTACAGGATAGTTGGCTCGTGGCTTCAGAGTGAAAAAATTTTCATGTGTCAAAGTCTGTGTACCAAAATTATTTGACTCTTGATCACCAAAACAATGAGATTGTGTAGACAGTGCAGTGAGTTCTCCGTCCTCCCGAGTATGATGAGGAGAAGTAGTAATTAATGGTGTGGGAAAGGATGTGTTATGCGCTGTAATAGTAGAGTTTGCTCGGGTAATGGATGGGTCAAGAGTGGTCTGCGGTGTTACAGGAGCATTGAATCATGGTTCCAGGGAACAACATATAGTAGGTGGGGGTGTGTGGGTAAACAGTATTGAGGAATGCGCGATAGGATGGAGTGTGTGATGAGGGTCAACAAGTGTAGGGATCTCTCGAGAAAGGGAGGGGTTGATGATTGGTTGTTGAGTCACTTATATGTTGGTTCATGGATCCAGAGGACCGCAGGTGTGGGATGGTAGAGTATGGTTATTCAGTAAGGGAAACTGTGCAGAAGGGAGAGGTGAGATGTGAGAGTCAGTTCGGGCGCAAGTCACCGTTTCTTCGATAGAACTGGATATAGGGTGTGAGAGCAATGTGTCAAGTAGGATAAGCAGTGTGGGAAAGGTGAGGTCGCAAGGGGTGATGGGTAGATATGGTTGAGAGCAAGGGTGAGAGACTCTGGGAGAAGTGGTGTTCGGTCCCTTGGAATAAAGAGGAGAGTTATCAATAAAATCAATTTCTAGAGCAAAAAGAGAGGAGAAGAGGGTGGGGCATATTTGCTTGAGCTTAACAGAGATGGTGTCTACACCAGAGTTGTAGTCTTCCTCAGGATAACCAGGTATGTGCAGATGTGAGCGCAAAGGTGGAGAGTCTGAAGAGGTGTCTAGCTCAAGCATGAGTTCCTCTGAGTGGTCCTCCTCAAGAGCACCTGTGCAAGTCTTCCTTAAGTGTCTCATCTTTTTGCATAGAGTGCATTTGAAGGGGATGCCAAGATAGTCAAGTTTCTGGCGGCAGATGTGTCCTCTCCAATCAATGTCCAGAGATTCAGAGAGGCCCTCGTGAATGTCCAACTCAACTAAAATTTTTGCCAGTTTTTTGTTTGAGCTGGAGAAAGTCTTTGAGTCTAAAGAAATGAAACACCCTAAGGAGTTTCCAATGGCCATGAGGGATTCTTCATTCCAGAGGTAAAGTGGTAGTCCTGGGAGGAGTACCCAAAGATGTCGAAGTCTGATGTAATCTTGATATGGGTTGAATCCCACTCTCCACCGTTTCAGCATGAGGTTGCTATCTTCTATAGGCCAGAGTCTGTCCAGGATGGTTGTGGCATCCTCAAGAGTGTTGAAATGGAAGTGTACCCAGACACTTACTAGTTGTGAGTGTATGGGAACATATCCCAGAATATGTTTCCAAGTGGTGACTATCCAAGAATTCAGGTCAAGGGTACATAGATGTCTATAAGATATCCTACCCATAAGACTGCAGAGAGCCATGGAGACAGACTCTTTCAGACCAATGTATATGCTAAGTATGAGCTTCATTTTAGTTTTCTTAGTCACCCAAGGTCTTGCAAGTGGATTCTTCCTCACTGGATCTTGTGTGTAATATTTGTAAGCTATTGTGGAGGGTGTTGAAGGTCCATGGGGGGTGGGATGATCTTGTGCAGTCCAAGAACCTTGTGATATTCCTTTTCCAGTAGCTGGGGGAAAGGAGCTGACAGTGTGTCCATAGGCTAAGGTAGAAAGATTACAGTTCAAGTGGGTGTCTGTATCCAATGGTGATGGAGAATGATAGGGTTTTGTGGAAGAATGCACTGGGAGGTGTGAGGTAGAAGGTATAAATGAGAGTGGAGGAGTCCATGAAGGGAGTACTGAGGAAGAGGGGTATGTGGTAGAGGACGAGAGTTTTGGACCTGAGTAAGACAAATGATGCGTTAAGTGTAGTGTCCCCAAGGCCGAGCCCCGTTACAGATCATGTTATATGCAAATAATTGTAAATATGTTCTATAGGCTGGTGAGCCAAGTTTAGTATAAGCTGTAGGATTATGAGTTTGTTAGGCCAGGGAGCCTAAGTGTTGAAGGCCAGGAGCATGTTGATGTACTTGTATGTATGCAGGTCAATTAATAA